>OMNW01035818.1:5373-17779 GCA_900303245.1 Selene dorsalis
CGCGAGACCCTTGCACATAAATACTTACACAGGTAGCGGAGTTGCCCGGGGTTTTCTGTGCACCTTTCCTCTTAACCTTGATGTTCTCTCCAATTCCCACACATCTGTTTAACACGTGTAGCCCTGAGCATTCACTTCCGCCTGACAAGAAAACGGAGAGATGAGAGGAGTGGGAGAGAAGGATTGGGGGATCAGGTGTCTCCAGAGACTCTGATTGGCATTCAGGAACACAGCTTCCATTCCTCGTGCCCAGCATCCCTTAGAGCTCCACCAGGCCGTCACAAGGTGTCGAGAAACGGACCATGAGGCCTCAGATGTACCTTACAGACGTCCTCTGACAGCAGAGTCCCTGCTGAGTGACATTCAGCAAGTAGCAACAGAAAATTGTTCTGTTTATGTTTGGTCCAAATTTTCAGATTTTGCATATATTTTTTTCATCGCTGCTACTTACACCCCCAGATGTCATCACCACCTTATCATCCTGAAAGGCATGCCAGGTCTTTAGTATTTGCTCACTTCAGTTCTTGTTTTAGTGTGCTCGCCCCCTGCTCCTCCTCTCTCTCCTCTGCAGTCTGCCTTGACATTTCCAGGAATTACCAAATCCCCCGGATAAGTGGCTTCTCTCTGCCATGTAAGAGTAGGTGGTGAGAGCAGAAGTGATGCACCATCTTCAGTGTTTTGTACACTAGTTATCATTTGGAAGAGGGCGCAGTGAACCGCACAGCAGAGTATGATGTGTTGAGCTGTAGATGTTTTTCAGTGTTTGCCTCTTTCTTGTTGTTTCACACTCATGTATTTCTTTTCCTTTTTTTCATTTTTAATGATGTCAATGATTTTTGGTTTTAACGTCAGTGTAAATTACACACACTCAAACCATTGTATTCAATATGTTCTGTTAAATAGCGCTTAGAGGGGTATTTAGTTCATGCCTGGAAGACATTAGAGAACATAAGAAGCAAACAAGGGCAAACATTTTTTCTCTGGTCACTGAAAGAAGAGAGAATGAGCCACATGGAAATATCTTTGGTTACAGGAAGAACAAACCGTGAGTATTTCTGCCACTGTGCATGTGTGTGCGTGTGTGTGTGTTAGGGGTGTTATTGCTGAGGGCAGAAAATCAAAGTGAGGAGAAAACAATACAGGCTATTCTCTTCATTCTCTCCCTTGGTGGTTCTCAGAGACGGCCTTCTTCTGCAGAGATGAGTCTCCTCCTCTCAGTATTATCTCCTTTATTTGTTCCTCTGTTTTTGCCATCTTCTCTCTGTTTTTCTGTGTATTGCCTGTACCATGGTTTTTCCTCCTCTGTCACTGTCTCTTCCTCTCACTCTCAGTCTGAGGCCCTCTGGAGAGAACAACTGAAGCTGTCTTCGCTTACTCAGCATGTAAGAGAATGCTGCTTGTGTCTGTAACTTAAAACGATGCCTGAAGTGAAAGAAATTAATAGTGGCATGGCCTCAACACACACACAAACAGACTAAACCCACACACACAAATCGTCTTCATTTGGAGCATCCACAGTCAAGTCATGCCTCTCTTGTAACAACACATCCAGGGATAGATGTTCCTGCTCTCATACCACTTCACCCCAGCTCCCAGCCCGGATAAACTGTGCTTGTCATCTTGTAAAATACCCTCAATTCCTCTCTGTTTCCTGTCTGACTTTGACTGAGTCCTCACTCCATCATTCTCTCTCTCCGTCAGCGTGATGTGACTTTTAAAAGAAAAGCAAGAGGGTGTGTGTGTGTGTGTGTCTGTGTTGAGGGGTGGCGGCTGTCCTCATGGACAAACTGGTTCCTGTCCAACCATTTGTGGCTTCCATTAGCCTGGCCTATGAAGCCTCACTGGTTTCACACTACATTTGCCTTCATTCACTTTAACACTCCATTGGGTCTCAAAAAGGAAGGGGTGGGGTATAATTGCATTTTGAGTGATGTTTGTGTCATTACCTTGCTTCAAAGTCAGCGACAACAACAACAACAGTTTAGCAGCACACATTCAGCCTTTCTTAAAAGTCGCTGTTGGAAATTTGGAGCAGAGGTGGTCTCAACTGAAACATGAAGACTGAGGGTTTCAGGAGTAACTTACAACAGTGCAGTAAAATGTGAAATTCCCTTTTGGAGAAAGACAGTAAACTTAAGATATATGAGATCTCTGTTGGACATATTTATAGGTAGATTCATACCTCTTACTGGGTGTTTCCCACAAATTGAGATTTGGCTGACAGAGAGGTAAAGTAGGCAGAGTTTATACACATATATGTATAAGAGAGAGACGCTATGTATATATGTGATGTGTTGACAGACATGTTGGGTGTTTCACAGAAAATGACAAAAGGTTAGGTAATTACATTGCAATCTATTCCGCTCTTTCACTTTTTGAAGATGACATGCAGCGGTTTAGTGAGAAGTTTATTTTGCATATTTCTCTATTTGTGTAGTGTGAAGTGTTGCATTGTCATTAAGTGAGAGTCTTCAGAACTTTCCCTTCTGTTGTGAATAATTTGTTTGCACACACATTTTGATTTCACATGAATATTGCTGTGTTGTATCTGCTGTAATTGTCCTCCCGCCTTTAATTGTTATAATTCAGCTTGTTGTAACAACGGTAACATATCAATCTGGCTTCATTCTGCTACCGGTCGTGTTATGGATGTTTCTGATGTTAAAGTGTGATTTCCTCTTGGCACGATGTGATGCACAACATTATAATGGCTATGTCTGAGCTAGACTTCATTTATACGCCAAGCAGACTCCGTCAGTTGCATAAACACAGCTGTTGTTTGTTTATGCTTACAAAGGCTTGCAAGTGCCAATTGTTCCTCAGTTTCAGATAATAAAATTATGTGCTCAATTTCTACTCCAAAATGCTGCAGAGCACTGACCAGAAATAGACTGCTGTTTGTCAGATTAATGAGGGAGTCATTTGCCAAGACGAGGGATGCTCAGCTGGACTGACTCATCAAATAACCACATTCCAACCCGAACCGCAGCTTCGGTCCAACCTGTCAAAAAGTCATGAGTCATCTTCTCCTTTTTATTTGCACTGTCGCCAAACTGCTTGAATTGGCATCGTGCACCGGCGCAGCGACCTCGAAGGCTCATTTTTGTTACAGTCAGTGTTCATGTGCTCACGTGGTGCTGGCATACGTGTGCATCAGTCTGCAACCTGCATATGCAAACGCATGTGTGTAAGCTTTTTCTTCTGAGCGAGGTTTTGCTGTGCTTTAAATGCTAATCTGTTCAGACAACAGGACCAGCCGTGTCCAGAGGCTATGGGCTAAGGACAGAAGGACCTTGACAGCGATGAATCTGTGTGAGTGTAAGGATGCCTCCACCCACACTGACTGGTCGACCTCTCTCACCACATGACTGTCAAGACAATTATGATTGCACCTGTAGTGTAGAATTAGATAAATAAGGCTCGGGGGAGACAACTGCCAAAAATGTAGACAAGCATCTAATGTGCAGGCTCAGAAACACATCAGGCATTTTAGTAGCAGCAGGAGGTGAGTGAAATTTTTACGTTAAAAACTTGGGATAAAATGAAAGACAGGCGAGCTTAATTGAGTGACAGGACGGAGAGCAAAACAGCAGTAGGACAGTAGCACAGAGATAGAAGAGGTGGAGATAAAAGAGAGAGAAAAAGAGAGAGGGTGAGAGAGCACAAGCCTGAGCGATGAGGGCAGGCAGCCAGTGGTGGCATGGAGGGAGTCTGGGATTGCTGGCGGTTCAACAGCACGTCCAGCAGCTGGTCAGTCTGTGCTATTTGCTATATTGGCCTTAAAGCACTGCTGAGATGAAAGCCTCCCCAAACCCTTACAAACACACACACACACACACACACACACACAAACACACACACACATATACACACACACAAACCTCCATATGCCATTCTATGAGCACATGCTCCTGCACTCCTGTGGCTAAATGGCAACACCACTTATCACATAATAGATCTTTGCTCTATTGCTGGAACCAAGCCACCTGTATATCAGATGAACTAATCGTATCCCTCTTCTTCAGCTGTGTAACACAGAGGAGGAAACAAGTGTCGTGGGTTTGAGTTCAGAGCGTGCACATTCAATCTGTTCTCTGCCTGCCTGTTGTGAAACTGATGTGATTTAGTCTCTGCCTGTGTTTCTTGGATTTTGCCTCAGCCCAACCCCTTTGTAGTGTGTTGATTTTAATTTCCTTGGATTTCCTTTTTACTGTGCATCCACTGTGCATTCACTTAAAAAATCCATCTCCTCTGCTATGCTTTGGCCTCCCGTCCACACTACTCAGGAAATTTTTAGAGCCCCACAAACAGTAAATTTTGGAAACCCCACTGACCTATTTTAGTTTGAAACTCTGGGGCTGCTCCCTGATTGGGCCGTACCTAGATTACAGCGGGGAAAGCAACACAAAAAATGAAATAAAAGTGCCACTGGTTTTATTGTCTTTGGTAGCAGCTGTTATCCAGTTAAATCCTGGATTTTAATACTGAAGCTGTCCTGGCTGCTCCTTGTTTGGAGTGTTTTTTCTACAATTAATCAACTGCAGAGAAGAGAAACTGCCTCCTCTTTGCAACATCTTATGCAGTGTACGTGAATGTATGTATGTGTTTTCAGGTGTGTTAGTCTGGATTCAGCTTCATTCTGATACAAAGCTAAAACAATTGTTTGTATGCAGCTTGTTTTTCTTTTAAAATGAAAGACTGCATGCAAAGACTCTTTACTGTTTCATCTGACTTCTGAGTGATATGAAGCTTTTGGTTCTTCTCCCCTGGTCTGAGTACTGACACAAATAGTCAACAACTGAAAGAAGGAAGGAAAAAAAAGAGCACAAAAAATTGCAGGGTCAGTCCAACATTAGCAGTCCACATGGTGCAGAAATCACATGCATCAACTATAATAGCTCTCATTCATCACAATGCTCAAGGAGGAAGACCAAGTTTATGCATGCGGCACTCCCTGCCAAAGACTTATTGCTTGTTGTCAGTGTGAGGGGCACTTCATAGATTAGATTCATCACTGACCTCATCAAGTGCACAAAGAAAACAAATTGGCTAAAAATGTACAATGTTTGTCATCAGTTGACATGTGGCCTATTTTCCACCCCCTCTTGTCACTCGCTAATTTGAAGCATCGACGCTGCGGGCCACTGCACAATGCAAAGAAATGTAACAGTGCTGCTTCGCCAAAAGCACACACTGACTCCTATCTAGACAAACAAATCAATACGCAGTCCACTCTGTTGCATTATCGGGCGGAAAAGTTAACCACCAGCACCAACAGCGGCAACACAGCAGCTGCTGAGAGTCGTGAGGAACAAAACAATATGAATTCCCAATTCATTTGAGGGCAAACACTTGCACTGGCATCTTATTGATTGAGGACAAGTTGGGTGGAAACTATTAGTGCTTTAATGCTGAATTCAGCAAGGCTCTCTCTGCAGTGCCACCACTGCCTCTGCCAGAAATTTCAGACATGACATTACAGTTTGACCTTAGTTTCATCTGAGGTTTGCTCCAAACTTTAGATGAAACTGTGATATTTCTCTCCTGTGTTCAATAGCATGTTGTTTCTAACGTCTTACTTGCTGTAACTATCAAGAGGTGAAATTTGTCTTTCAGGCCATCTGTTGTATTTTTTTTTTTTTTTTGCATTTGATTTCATATAATCCCCCCAGAAATACAACATTTATCTTGGAACCAGTCCATAATAACAGACTTAATGGATTGGTTCCGTTCAGAAAGGTACAAGATGTACTTGCTGTTGCAAGCAGACAAGCCTGCCTATAATATTCAAATTAGAGAAGTTCACAGTTTGAATAAAGCTCTGTATCTGTGATCTAAGAGTGTTTAAGGCTTCCGTTTGCGTTGTCGTAGCCTCTGTAACAGAGGTCATTGCTAATCAGCCAAACCAGCAGGGGAACATAATCACTCTCACCTACGCAGCTGAAAGTTGGGCCACTCTGAGGGCTTTTGTAGCTGCCGCATATATTTCCCAGGCTCTCTCTCCCTCATTACCTGCCTCTTTTCCCTCTATTAAAGAAAAGAAGCACAGACTCCTGCTTCTCTTAAATCATTGCTGGTGTTACTATTTTTACCAATTTAACAAGGTTGCTTGGTCACAGAGGACTATGGGGAGCGGCGAGGGAAAGAAATGTTCAGTGAGATCGAAGATGCAGACACACTACTTCTTTTACGGCTGCCCTCAGAGCAAAGGGCCCTGGGCTGAAAGTAGAACCCCCTGAGATGGAGGGAGATGGAAGTAAAAAAAGCTGCAGCGAGCGCAAGAGCTGCTGCAGTCCAGGCGATGGTTAGACAAACTCTTAACCTTGAAGACAGATGAAAAGAATCAGCCTGGAGCTGAGAGAATGTGAGGGAGAAAATCATGGTTTATATCTGGGTTGTGTGGTGTCGTTCAGGGAGAGAAAGTTGAACCTTTGAAAAATCCAAAAGGAAAACGGGACTTTGATGTATCGTCCGAATAAAGTGGAACTATAGAGTGACTGATCCCAAACTGTAACTATGTCAACTTTATCCAGATGCATGAGATGGTCTAATGATTGTTTTGGATTGTGTCATTCTTTTATAAATGTGTATTAAAGGTAGGGTTGGACATCCTGGAAAAACAGTTCGAGCAGGCCACATTTTAAAAATACACAATTCAAAAGTCCAAGCCCCTTTCCTCAGACTTCTCTCTGAAGCCAGGCCTCCAGAGCGCAGGAACACGCAACACTTGTTCAGTGTTGGGTTCACATCAGGGCCCCACTACACCTGACAGTATCACAGAAAGCCGCCTCACTCACATTGGGATTACAGTGGGTCGCTCTGTGAAGGCACAGCATCGCTAACATCAGCTTTTTCTCATGGCTCATCATGTGAAAGAAAACACCTAACATTGTAATACACCATCCAGCATCCAGGTTAGAGGTACATTACCACCTACTGGACTTCAGCATGGTACACTGGATTACTGGTGTTGTCTTTTCCATGGCGTAACTCGTTGAAAACTCTGAGCACGCACACGATTAGTGCATGAAGAGCGATACACGCAGAGGAGGGCCGGACAGAGTTGGCAGTTTGATTGACACAATTATGATCCAACTGACTTTACCGTGGCGTTCAAAATGATTGGTCGTCCCACAGGTGACTGACTTTTTTCATTTTGTGAAAAAGCATTAAATTAATTGGTTGCAATCGGGATGTGAAGACGATTTCGAGCTATTCAGTAAAAAAAATGCTCCAGAAAAAGATCTCCAAACCTACCTTTAACCTTTTTTCTTTGGAAAAAAAAAACTAATTGTTTCCACTCTTTACTAAGCTGCAGGCTCTAGTTTTATGTGTAACAGACAACTATGAGAGTGGCCTTGATTCTCCTTTTTAACTTAATTTAAGAAGATTCAAGACCAGGATTCAAATTTTTTTACAGTCAGTTCTCTATATTTTCTTATTTCTTATTTTAAGAATCAAAAAGCTGTTTCTTTCTCCCCTTAAATAAACAGTATAGAATATAAATCAAACACTCTAGAAAATTACATATGTATAGCAACAACCTATGTGCAACAGTAGTGCATAATGTAAAGCACATACACCTACAGTGTATTATCCAAAGCTATCCCAAACTATATTCCATTAAGCAGCACTGTCACATTAAATTCCCATTAGGTCCAGTGTAACCAGTTCTCAGCATAATTAATTATACTTTTTCTGTAGGATAAAACTTAATTTCCATTGGGTTATGGTCATTTCATTAAAAATTTAACTTTATGTAATAATAAGCATGGTATGAAAACTGCTGTTCAGAGACAAGACACAACCATAAAATTAACAGAGCAAAGCCTACTTTAGCTGAGATTGTACTTCAGTGGTGCCCTTTCTACCAAAATGGCAATTCATTAAATTGCCAAATCCAAATAACATCCAGTGAACATGATACTGTAGGGACCCCTCATTGTTTGGAGTTTCCAGAAAATGTTATGTTTTGCCCAGTCAATAACCCAGCTAAAAACTTTAAATTCACCTTTGAGAGTATTTTCGAGGTTATAGTTTGTATTTCTGCTGCTTTATGTTCATTATGCATCATATTATTAGGTTTCCCTATTATTTTGTTCATTGAAAGCATAATGCATCTACAGTATGTTCTCAAAGAATGAGTTTGGCAAAAAAAAGCTAATTTAGTTGAAGACAACCAAATCTGCCTACCAGCAACTTCAATTTGCAATAGTGAACTAACTCTAAACCAAACTAGTAAAATTAGATGTTGCAAGTTTGAGACTATTTTGTTATGTGTAAAACTATTTATTGGTCAGTCACAAGAACCTTGCCAATTTGGTAAAATGTTAAACCATGCTCACACTTTAATTATATTTTGATGCACTGACATTTTAGCAGCTCTCTTAGTGATAGATTGTCTGTGTATTACCCCCCAAAAAAATCTTACGTGTTCCAAGTATCTAGAAAGCACCCACAGTGCACAATTTCCTTTCCACAGAAATGCTGTACACAGCTCTGAAGAGTTCAGGACATATGAAATCCAATATCTTCCTATTTACATAGAGGTCACACACAGCCCATTTGATTTAATCCACTGACTTCTATGTCATATGAATAACTCATGCTTAGAGGCAGACATCAAGGAACAAGAAGTCATTTTCTGTCTGTCAGACATGGAGACCCATTCAAACCCATTTAACTGTGCTTCATATTATGTCAAGTCAGCAAAAGACAGGAGGGGCTGGATCTGGCGAGAATGAATTATTCAGTGCTTTAATGAAGGTGCACAGGGGAAAATTTACTCAGTTGTAAATGGTGTGTCCCTGGGAGAGGAAGTTCATCAAGTGATTTGGGACAAATAGAAAAGCTGTAAGGTCATAGAATATCAATATTAATAGATGTAAAGCTACATTGAGCTGTGCTAGTCCCTAAAGGTTAATGCTAGTGACAGTTTACATGATATGACATAAACACATTGGATATAAAAGTGCCCTCCTTCTGTGGTGTCACAGACAATCAAAGACTGTGACTAATTACAGTTTGCTGACATACAAAAGCTGCTGAATGTCCACATATTATTGAGATGAACTGCGTCCTCCAGATTTTCATTGGTTTTTCTGGTTATCAATGTCCACCAGTTTTGTCCAGGCTAAAATACCTCAACAACTGCCAAAAGTAATGACATCTTGTAGAAACTCCCAGAGTGCTACTGATTTTTGTGATGTCACACATAGTGCCACTATGAGGTTGACATTTTTGTTTGTTTTTATTAAAATATCTTGACCCCTATTGGCTGTATTATCATTAATATTCAAGGTCTCTCAAAATCTCATTTTGTCCAGATACTGGTTTATGACCAAATACCCACTAACAAACTTAACTAGAACAGTGTAGAGCAGATCTCAGTGTTTAGCTTGAAGCACCACTGTGCATAAGGGCAGACCAGAGTCACTATTTAGACTTCAGACATGTATTCATGTTTTCTTCACACCCCTCTCAAACATACAGTGAGACAGTGTTGTAACGTGATGGTTGGCATGTTGAGAGACCATGAAGCGATTTCAGTGAAACTGTCTTGCCCAGTTTGCTGCTGTCAGCAGTAAATACACTGTGAGAATATTTGCTCTGTGCTAATAGGTGAGGAAAGGTAAAGAAAAAAGAAGAAAGAATTAATCAACTATCAGATTAACATCAAATCACTTCAATAAAAAAAAATCAGTCAGTACAAGGTTGTTCAGATCATTAAGATCTGCTCCACATATCCACTATTTCAAAACTGACAGTTTGATGTCTGCTGTTATTAAACAGCATTTTTTACAGAAATTACTGAATAAATGTTGTATGTATTACAATATTATTTTAGAGTGAAATATTCATTTCCCATATAGATTAAATGTTTCCAAAGGATAATACCAGTTTAATTTGCTTCCTAATTTATGACAAGTCTAAACGCATGGATGTATTTGTGGTCAAGCCTCCTTACAATTTTGAAATGAGCACATTACATGTGATTATGTTCCTGCTCTGCTAATTAAATCATGTGAATGGGACATGAACTAGAAACACCCTTTCCTCTTGAAGGCCATGGTGCTTATTCTAATGAAATGCATTCATCATTTTTGCAGGTTGTGATTTTTTTTCTATCACAGGCATCTATGAGTGCAAGGAGGGATGATGAACCCACAGTGAAGCAGACTGCAGCATCTTCTGAATATGGCAAATACACTGGTGGCTTGACAGCATCAATAGGAATGCACTCACATTAGACTGCATGTTTTTTTATGTGTTGCCTGCCAAATATAAATCTCGTTATCCATCAACAAGAAATTTCACTTGACTCAAAAAGACAAAAATATGTGTCTGTTGGCAGGTGTACACAACATCTGCTGCTTTTGTTGCTTGGCAACAAAAACACACAACTGTATCAATGATGGCCTGACCATCTATTCTCTTGACATTGGTCTTTGAAGAGGACACTGGGATCCAGGTTGTTTGTTTGTTAGATTGCTTCTACAAAGGTGCATGAACCTCCACTGTGACGTGCAAATGGTTCTCTTCTTTTTAATGGTTTTTTCACTTACACAACATGTGATGTTAATGCACTATCTTGTAGAAATTTTCTTCCATCCGAGTTCATTTTTCCTTATCCGCTTGCCCTTTTGAAGCTGTGGCTTCACATTGTACTGGATGGTCTGTTTTCCCTGGTGGTGATTTCCGCTTTGTACCTGATAAGAAGTACTGCGTTCCTCCAGGATAAGCTGTCTGATGTGAGAAAAGCTTAGTATCCTGGAATCCATCCATTTCCCCGGGACACATGCTCACATTCATTCGCATGTGCACATGTGCTGGTGGAAAGTGACATACAGCCTCTTGCCTTATGGGCTGGAGTAACTGACTTCAGATCACGAGGCTCAGCGACCAAATGAGCCAATCACAATGGCAAGCTGTCACCAGTGGGCACTGTAAATGGCACTGTCACATCAAAGATACGTCACCTATGGGGGAATATTTTGTTTCAACGACCTGACCTTTCAGTAACTTTGCAGTGACCTTTATAAGCTTCCACTATGGTGGCTGGTGCTCTAGGACACAGAGCAGTGATAAGTACTAATCTTACCTTGTCCTGCTGTCTGCAAGTCCCCTTACTGACTCTTTGCTAAGTCCCACACCCTGACTATTGCTACTACACTTCAAGATTTTCATTCTAGTCTTGTGTGTTTTACAGTAGTGAATAGCAACAGATTTGGTACTTGAGAATTTGTGCTTGATTTCTCAGGTTAAAAAAAAGACAGCCTCTTATTTGTAGCAGACAACTGTGGATCATGTTAGCTAAAATGATACAGTTGAGGACAAAATTATTAGCCCCCCTATGAAAATTTCACTTTTTGTAAGTATTATAAGTGCTGTTTAACAGAGAAATGATTTTTTTTAACACAGCCTTTTTAAACATCATAGCTTTATTTTGAAGGCTTGCATTAATTTACTTTGCACACAGAAATGGAATAATTTCACAAAAAACAAAAACTACCAGGGTCAAAATTATTAGCCCCCTGATGCTAATACTTAGTTGTGTATCCTTACACTGGATAACATTGTGTAGTTGTTTGTTTTAGTTTTTAACAAGTCTCTGACACATCTCCTGTGAAGTCCCAGCCCATTCTTCTTTGGGAAATCTCTCAAGCTGCTCCAGATTTGATGGTGAGACCCGATTTCTTTCTAAATCAGCTCTAGTGATTGTGACAGAAGGGAGAGGCGTATAACCCAAAGAACACCGTCCCCTCAGTGAAACACGCTGGTGGGAGTATTATGTTGTGGGGATGCTTCAGTGCGTCTGAAACTGGGAATCTTGTCAAGGTGGAAGGAATCATGAGGAAAGAAGAATACGTGAAGATTTTGAAAGAAAACCTTCAGCAGTCAGCAGTAAGCAGTCAGCAGTACTGGGCCTGGGTCATTGCTATCACTTCCAACATGACAATGAACAAAAACATGTGACTAATGAAGATCTACCTCCAGAGGACCAAAGTGAATGTTATTGACTGGCCTGCACAAAGCCCTGATTTGAATCCCAATGAAAATCTGTGATATGAGAATCTGTAAAACAAACAACTACACAATGTTATCCAGTGGAAGGATACACAACTAAGTTTTAGCATCAGGGGGCTAATAGTTTTGACCCTGGTAGTTTTGGGTTTTTGTGAAATTATTCCATTTCTGTGTGCAAAGTAAATTAATGCAAGCCTTCAAAATAAAGCCATGATGATGGAAAGGCTGTGTTAAAAAATCATTGCTCTGTTAAACAGTGCTTAGGAAATAAGAAAAAAATAATTTCATCCTCAACTGTAACTGGTGTGTGCTAAAGCTCAATGAGCTGGTTGAGAACTTAAGTTCGCTGATTAATCTTAAAACAAGAACACAATCAAAA
>OMNW01035819.1:3089-15675 GCA_900303245.1 Selene dorsalis
GGACAGGACCAGGACCAGAACCACTGGAGCCGGGACCGAACCGGGACCAGGACCATTAGAACCAGAACCGGTACCAGGACCACCAGAACCGGAACCGGTACCGGTACCAGAACCAGGGCCATACCGAACCGGAACAGGTACCGGTACCAGAACCAGTGCCGGGACCGCAACCGGTACCGGAACCAGAACCGGTACCGGGACTACAACCGGTACCGGTACCGGAACCAGAACCGACACCGGGCCCAGAACCGCGACTGGTACCGGGACCGGAACCGCGACCGGTACCGGGACCGCGACCAGAACCGGGACCGCGATCAGAACCGGGGCCGGGATCAGAACCGGGAACAGCGTCCTGGAGCAGATCCGTTCCAACACTTCTGAGGACGTCTCCAGTATTTGACCTCACATGACTATGAACTGTGGGTAATTTCCTTAAGCAGGGTCACTGACAGTGAGGGGACATAAGCTGACTTCATGATGTGACAATGGGACACTCACACATTTCACGTGAACGAGTCATGTACAGTCTGTGGTCTGTAAGAGACCGGACTGAAACTCAGCCATTAAAGTGACGGACCAGGCCGAGGAGAGAGGCTCCAGTTCCCTTCGGCCTCTGAACCCTGACTGACTTCAACAACGTCAGCTGTAAGTGACTGAGTGTGAGAGCCTGAAAGGGTTCAGATGCGGTGATAGGAATGGGACAGGACCAGGTATACCTGGTCAGTAGAACCCTTAAGAAGTCCATCCATGTTAATCAGATTAAACTGAATAACTTTAGTAATCCTTTAGCTTTTCCATCAGTACAGTCACTAGGTCACATTCTTCCAAAGCTTTCCCTTCATTCCAGCTAAATGTATTTAATTCCCAGGACGGCTCCACTGAGCAACAGTAAGAATGTGCGGTCAGCTTTCTAAAGTCTCACACAATACACAGCTCTGTTAGTGTTTTCAAATTGCGGCTACACCTGCACATCTTCCACTGTCACTTTCTGACTGAGCAGCTGAGCTGTTACCCAGCTGTTTTTCTTTGTTGAGTTTCTTCTAATCACTGTTCAGCTCCCTTCATTGTATCCTAGTGCACAGACCTTCTAATCATAGTGATTTCACTCTTTAATTATCAGAGCTCTCCTGTTATTCACATCCCTGTGCTTATCCTTGGTGATTTTAATATTTACATCTATTGATTTTATCATCCCCTCACTTGAGAGTTTAAAGACCTATCGGAGTCTTTTCACATGATTCACTTAATCATAGGGAGCACAGACTCAAAAGGTCATACCTCAGAGCTGAGGTTTAATGATGCTGGTCTGGTGGCTGCATTTGTTTATGAGAGTAAAGCCTCATAAGAGTCTGTTATTGCTACGTAATCCGAGTTACTGAACCTCATCCTGATCTGGCCTCCTAATTAAAATCTATCCCTGTTTTGTGCCTCCTGATTAGATCATCTTAATGTCTTTTTCGTGAGGTAAAATCATGACAAGATCTGTTGATTAAAACGCATAAGAAAATATCTTATAGAAGGGGAAGGAAACAAAGACATGCAGTGGAACAAAATAGTCACCAAGCAGTTTTAAATAGCTGTGGCTCTGTCTCCCACAGCAAAAAAAAAAATAAAAAAAATCAAGGAACAAAATGTCCCTGTTGTCATAGAGACCAGTGCTTAACATATACAGTATTTGTTTGGTTATATGCAGGATTGAGATGACAGTCTTGTGCCTTTAGATTAGAGAAAATTCACATTATCTGGATAATCACAAGGGGGAAGATGTTCGCAAATGTAATTACAGTAGTTTGAGGTTGCACAGGATCTCGAAGCCTTTCACTTTAGAGGTGCACCCACCAGGGAGTTTTCATAATAACAGATTACAAGTCCCATGATGAAGTCATAAAAGCAGTGAACAGAGTGACCACATACAGGTGACCCTCACTCTGAGCCATATGTTCAAAAGAACAGGCTTCCACAGAGGGTTGCAGAAATAAGCACGTCTATAGATAAACAGCTTCTGCTTCATCTGGAGTCACAAGCCAGAGGACTTCAGCAACCTTACGCACTTCAAGGAGCCTATGGTCTTAATCACCTGTGCTTCCCTGTATCAAATGGTAGTAAACAATATAAATTAATGTCAGCAGGTTAAATTTACCTCTCTCTTTTCCCTTTTTTCTGTCTTCTTGCCTTGCCTTCCCATGAGTCCTTACTTCAAATGTGACTTCCATGACACTGTACCAATGGCAATCATTTTATAAAATAGTGTGAACATAAACACAAACACACACTCCCATGGACACAGTCAGTTTGTTGTTGTTTGCAAGCTTCAAGCTAGTCCACATTAGCTGTTTAGGGCAAATACACACAAAGAGGGTAACTACTTGGTGACCTTTGCAGGTTTTGGCAATTTGATTTGTGAAAATGTGTTTCATTATTTGCACCACAGTGAATTACAATATCAACTAGGGTGGCTCCTGCTGAGGCAAAGTCAAGTGCGTTTGAGTTTATACTGTCTTTATATGGAGCATATTCCTAAATAAAACTGTGTTAAATTAAGTTAATGAGTGTGGCAGTAGGTGGGGGATCGAGCCGGGGGGGAACTAGGGACCATGTCTTTGGATTTTACACAGCTGTTAGTCGACTGAGCTTTTCTCCTTATGATCAACAAACTGATCTTCATGTGTAAAATTGGTGGGGTACCTTAAATAAGCGAACTCTGCTCAGCCAGCGTGTTCACATGCATGCTGATAATGTGATTGAAATTATTAAGGCAGTAGTCAACGCAGCACAACTATGTTATTTTAGCTGAATGAACTAAAAACTAGAGCAAAATTTAGTTTCATAAATCTAAAATTACTGTGTCACATTCACTGCACTCAGACTTCATGCAGAACACTTAAAGAGTTGCTGATCCACGTTCAGTCATTTCATCCATGATCTTATCTAATTAACATGTTTCCTGTGCTTTTATATTCTTAATGACATTAACTGGACTGAATAAACTCAGGAAGTTGGAGAGATCTTGTTACATCAAACCACGTGAACGTGAAAACTCCCTACGAAGAGATCAGGAGATTACTCCATCTCATAATTTTCATTGATGGGGCTGATTGGAGGCACAGGAAGAGGTTAGACAAAAATGTACAAAATATGCTGGTTTTACTTGTGAAGTATTTGCAAATATGAACTTCACTATCCAACCTTGCAGACTCAAACACAAAGGCACATTAACATATCTGTCAGTCACAGCCTGTTCCTAAAAAAAAAACTAAAAAAAACATTGGGCCATTTGAAAATAAGTAGAGTTGGTTAGATCAACACTGTCTAAGAAAAGAGCAATATTGTTCAAAAAAAATTGTTGTCTAGTTTCTTCAAAGCACATGCCACAGCCAGCACACATAACAAAATGTTGGCAAATATGCATAATAATTTGCAAATATGCACATATTCAAACTTTTACCAGACAAACATGATGTTAACTCTACATGCACAACAGTTAATAATGATAACTCCTCAGCAGTGAATGTATGTAGGCCTACTGACATTAGCCTGCGTGTGAAAACACTATTAAGCATGCAAAGAAATGTTCTAAAGAAGTCATTAGAGTATAAGGCAGCACACACACACACACACAGATGTAGAAAAGACATGCCGTGCAACTGTAAAGCTTAGTGATGCAAACGAGCATGAAATGTTGGCAGGCTGCAAAGGGTGCTGAGTCTGGTGAGTTGACACACAGCGGAGAACAAGTGAATTGATCAAAGATGTTCAGGATTATACAGTACACTTATGTACTGTATCAAAAAACACAGTGTATAGTACAACAGCGGACAGAAAATGCTCACAGCATAAAATGCAATTCTCACATACCACAGTGTCACCAGATGGTCAGAGGTCATGGAGATACCAGGAAGTTGTGCAAAAAAAAGTACCCTTCAATAGTAAAAAGTCACTCTGTTGTTTCCACACCGTCAGCAGCAGCATCATGAGGTCACTGTGTTTTCAAACAAGTCATCCTCAAGTGTGGCATCGCACCAACACCTACACAGAGACCCTGCTTGTGCAAACAGGTGTTGCCAGTCACTCTGGCTCAGTTGTAGGTGGGTGGAGCAACGCTGGGAACTACCTGAAGCCACTGAACTCTGCACATGGATAACTTCACTATGTTAAGTCTCATAAACGGTAACATGTAACTTTGCTCATTTTTTTTTATGACTTGGAGGCTTCGTTTATTTTTCATTCAATGGTTGATTAATGTATTGCAATTATAGTTGTTAAAGTTTTTTTCCCCTCTATATTCCACCTGCATGCTGTAACAACAGAGTGATGTGTTTGTAAAAATACTGTCCTGCTTCTTGCACTCAGTATTTTCAGACCACACATCACGGCTTCATCACGTCACATTGTTGTTCAATCAGCTACTTATTACAGCGTGTGAGTGGACGTTAACAGTAGCTACACTGAGCAGCAATCTATTTATAAAATATTGGTCACTGTTGTCATCTCATATTTTAGAAAAAAACATTTCTTGGAAAGAAGTGAAAAAAGATGATAGAACAATGAGGAATTTTTTTGGTATCCATGTTGCCGTTGCCTAGCAGCAGTGTTAAAAATATATAAATTAATGTCCAAACAGGACCAGACATCTACTGTTATTGCTTTGACTAAAGCGTTTGCTGCTGAAGAACAATCACAAGTGAACATGTAAAAAATAAATGGACAAACCTCAGGCCATATCACAGAATGTGTAGATAATAATATATACAGAAACACAGTACAGTACTGACAAATAAAAAAAAAACAACAAAAATCAGGAATGTGTACAGAAGCACATTTACATATTATATCAGTATTTCCACATGTTTTGAGACCCAGTGTGTCACCACTGATGTTTTGTTATTCTGTCTTTGTGTATGTTGGTTGATGTTTTCCCTCCACCTGAGGCAGAACATGCACAAAACCAGAAGGTGTTGACGTTTACTTCACCTCTGTATAGGCAGGGATACAATGCAGATAGACATTTATTATTTATTCTCTACACCGTGTGATGTTATTATAGATCTTCAGGCACCAAATAATCAAATCAGTGACTGTGCGTTCACCTGTAAATACATATTTTAGCAGCTCCCAGGGTATGGCCACTTATGAGAAACATTTTTCCTCCATTTACATGCAGTTAATTAACCCACGTGCTGAGTCTGTTAGTTTATCTTATTAACAGAAGTGAGTGTGTGTTTGTCTAATTGTAGATACAAAACACACAGGCTACTTCAGATTTTTATTGTATCTGAACAGATACAATGTGCAGGTGACCTTACAGACCTCTCTATATGCCCCTGTTTACTTTACATGTGCTGTCACAGCATACATGTACTTCATTAAATATTAAACTTGGGCCTAATGAACCCATGTGGTGCTCTCACTGGGATATGTCTATTTCAATAACATACAGACCTCATGGGAAAATATAATATAATTTACTTAGGTCACAGGATGTCTTTGCCATAAGTAAAACTAAGTGCATATGGTTGTAAATGGAGAAAACCATTTAAGTAAGAACAGAAAAAAACATCTCTGTATTGTGAGATACAGAAAAAGAAAAAAAATCAAATTGTATCTACAGAGAAAAGGTGTTTAAATGAAAGTAGATACCTGACTAATATTGGTGTTATTCAAAGTATAAAATATAGATTTCACACAACTGAATATGTGAATGATCTGATCACTGTTCTGGAGCTTTACTCAGTGTCAGTCATAAATATTTAGTGTTTTGGCCTGATCTTTGGTAAAGCTGCCAATATTTAGTCAGTAAACACAGAGTGAGGGCTTTGTATGGGATTGCAGTTTTTTTGTGTGTGACAATACACACCTGGTTGAAGGACTGCTCCCGGCGCTGACTGCAGTTATAGAGTTCATGGTGAAAAGACAAATGTCTTGTACATCTCAACAGGTTCATGACAATGTGCAGCAAGTTGATAAAGACGTTTACAAAGCTTTACGTCGTCTTTGACTTACAATCTGTTTTTAGTATCTACCTTTTCACTTTTCCTGTTTTCTCAGTGTTACCACTCAACACATAAATACTGTACATTTTACATCATATAGACCAGTATATACACTACAATATACCATTTAATTCCATTATAATATCATATAGAATGTAATTTCA
This sequence comes from Selene dorsalis, assembly GCA_900303245.1. Classification (NCBI taxonomy): domain Eukaryota; kingdom Metazoa; phylum Chordata; class Actinopteri; order Carangiformes; family Carangidae; genus Selene; species Selene dorsalis. Next base: position 9,244 of record OMNW01035819.1, read on the forward strand.
TGTGTTTCACCATTATACCAAAGTAACATAAAAACTAAGTTATTACGAAAAGCATTATGACAATATGGCCTTCAATTAGTTCTTACATCACTTCTTTTTTTTTTTTCTTTTTTTTTTTACATTTCGAAGTAATAGACTTCAATGACCTTTAGACGATATCATTAATAACATTAGTTTAACTTGACATATTTCTTCAAAGTAGCCATTTTATTGCATATGTTCATAATCATACTTTGGAAAATGCAAAAGAAAAGGAAAAATAAGTTAGTTCTACTTTCTCCATATTCAAATTAAAGTTTGGTATAATTTCCTAAATAAAGCAGTCAATATAAAACATTCAATTCATTTAATAATTTAACATCATTGCAGTTTGTTTTTTAAACCAAAACTTTCTTTCATATTTTAGTAAACTCACTTGCTTGTCCCTGTTTGGACTTGGTGTAGATATAAAACTGAGGCCCAGGTTGTAATGGCATGAAAAGTTCAAGTGTGATTAATTACATTAACAATGTTCCTGTCCCATGTTCGTTGTGTCGACCTATTTAGTCAGCTGTACTTCAACCGTGACAGTTTTCAATAATCTGTTTACACTTCTCTCAGACTTAAAAACATTTTTCACAAGCTCAACAGTGTAAAATCAAAAATTCAAGGCTTTTCTAAAAAAAGGAACAAACCACAGTCTTTGAAGGCGTAGACAGATTGAATGATACCACACTGCTGCAAAACTGAAACAGGCTCAGTGCTCACCAGAAATAATAACAGTGGGGAACACAGTTTTTGTTGAGTTAGGTCTGACAGCTGTTTTTAACTCATTTTTGGGTGCAGAATCCAAAACTGATCTCAGTTTTTCTTTATCATGTCAAGTTTTTGAACTATAGGATCCCCGTTTTCTTAAAAAAATATGAAAAATACTGTACTAATATTTTCAAATATTGACATACAATGAAATATGAAAGAAACAGGCATGACTACAATGTTTATTTAACACTATTATGTTTTTACAAAGGATATGGCTACTGTAATTAATCAGCTGGCAAGTCTTACTACAGCTAATCAGTGGAATTTTGCTTATCTGGAGGGTAAGCTGTGGAGAAAAAACTTGACGTGCTAGAAAAGAACTGACTGCAATTTTGGAATCAGCATGCCAATTTTAGTTTTAATCAGCATAAAAAATCTAACACAATTTTTTTTTCAAATTGTTCCCCAGTGTTATCTGAAAAGACTTTCCTGGTGGGATGAAACTTACACTTGGATGTGAAATTTTTTCAAAATTAACATTTAATCGATAAACTGTATTTCAATAGTTGCAAAGTCAACTTTTCATCAACTTTGAAGTCAAATAAAAGCAAAAGAAAAGAGGTGAAACTCTGTATACGGTAACAAGGTTGTAAAATAAGATGCTACAGATATACTAGAAACCCTTTAAGGGTGGTTAGATGAAAATTTGAACTCATGATGAAGAGTCAGGGAATCAATGAAGTTACTAGTTGAATAACTGTAGAAAATTCGATGGAAACTGATCCAATAGTTGCTGAGACATTTCACTTTTACTTTCGATGTAGACACACGTCATGCACGCTCACAACCCAAAGCGACGCCATAGCGGCACCCATTCGGTGCAACGTGCTTGTGGGAGCCTCCTTCTATATTTTAATAGAGAAGTTGTAATGGCAGATCCCCCCGTGGGCCTTTGCCACCTTGGTCTCAAAAAAACCCAGGGAAAACCCTGTAGTTGTATCCAGTGTGACTTGGTTCCACACAGTAAGGGGCTACCTGGAACACGGACAAGCCATAACAAAAAATTACAACTAAGTCCGGTTCTGTTTGAAGTTTCTTCTTGTTATAAGGGATTTATTTTCCTCCTCAGTGTTGCCATGTTCCCGCTCATTATTGAAATTGTTGCATTTTTCTCAATAACACTGTAAAGTCTTGAGTTTCCAAGTTGTAAATTGGCACTATTCAAAAAATAAAACGGAAACGAATCAATAACCAACCAAAGGAGAGAAGAGGCCATTCTCAAAAACTGACATCACTCATAGCTGGCTATTTACACAATGTTGTATTGAAAAAGAAGCAGGGAAGTACCTGAAAATTGGCACAAGGATTTTCTGAGGAAGCTGGTGTTTGAGTGAGTGATCAGTGTAAAGTCAACCTTGCAGACAAAAGCCACCTCTTACAAAACCACACATCGGCGCAAAATGAAACTTTCTACATGATAGTTTATTCAGCACTGTCTAGATGAAACAAAATCAAATTCAGTCAGATAGGGTTCTGTGCATTTGGTGTGGACTCGGATAGGACCATCACATCGACTGCACAGTACTGACTTTGGGGGTCTGCTGATATGCCTGAGTGCAAAAGATATGAAAGAAAAGACATTTACAGATGGTACTCTGAATCCAAGTTTGTGTTCCCAGATACTGATACTGGAGGAAAAGACTTCCATCCTCAAGAAGCGTGGCAGAAGAGGAAGAGTCCAATATATAGTAACAATGATGCCAAACACACAGGAAAACTCACACAACTGTTTGTATGAAGAAAATTATAACTATCTCTCCTGACTTGAACAGCTGTGGGGCATTTTAAAGCAAAAGGCAGAGTGGGAGGATCAAATCTGCCCTCATAAATAAAGGTGTGATGAATAAAACATATCCAAAAAAATGAAAAATAAAAGACTGAACTCTCATTGAGGTGTGTGCTGACTTTTGTTGCAGTTATTTTTGTAACATTGAATAAACTTGAAAAGAATTGGCTTCATTCTTATTTGGCTTTTTTGTGGGGAAAAATAAATGAAACGGACTACTTTATATTTTAGTCATATCAACCAGAGGTGTCAACTTAAATGAAACCGATCAAGTTTCACTCCTTTCCTCTACCTAACTCAACCTGATAGTGTTGCAGCACTGGCCCTTGTTATTTTGCTCCAAGTCCAAGGAGTGGACATGCCATGAATGAGTTCTTTCACTGAGGTTAGCAGAATACATAGTGTCAGTGAATCTGATATTTCTCCTCTCTTATTAGCAAAGAGAGATGTGGTAACGTCTTGTTTTGAGCCAGTACCAACTGCTACTTTCATAGCTCCACAAACATCGCCAGCAGCAGATCAGATTATTTTTAGCCATCAGACAATGGCTTTGTGAGGAACTCCATGACGGGGAAAAATGAAACTACTCTGTTGTTTGTTTAAACTGCTCTCAGCAGCAGTGTTGTTCTCAGCCATATTGATTTACAGTATACCATCACTATGCAGTTCCTATTCCACGAAGACTGGGGTGTCACATTCAATTGTATTTCTACTCCCATTTGGCTCCCCCTGGACTTGGTTAGATGAGATGGATGGACCCAAGGATGCCATGGATGTTTCAAACCATCAGCACTCAGTCAGCTCATCAGTTGGAAGCAAGGTGAATTCCTCCAACAAACAGAGCAGTGAGTGAGATCACATTATATCAATTTGAAGAACTGAAATGCTACCTCATGTGAAAAACAAACTTTGTCAGATGTAGTTATTTCACTGTGTCAGATCAACATAGGTAAATATGAGTGTTAAAGGATTCAAATTGGCGATATCCCTGTTAAAGGTAGCAGGTGGTGTTTCCAGCCGATCACAGGAAATCATCACGTCCCTGGATTTTAACTCTGTTTACGCTATCACATGTTGATCCAGAGAAAAAAGGGCTGGTTGCTAAGCTACCTGCTGCAAAAGATGTTAGGACCGAGAAACTGACACCTGTCGCTCTGAATCACCTGTTTGAAGTTTCGCTACATAAGCTGCATCTTTTCTATTGTACCACTTGTCAGCTTCTGTGCAGCTCCTTTTGATTTGAAAAGCGCTCTACAAATAAATGATTGTTCCATCCGTGCTTGGAAACATCCTGTGGTGTATGAAGCTTTAAACACACAGTTGGCTGCTTTTGTATTTTGTTCCAGCCTACACCTAATCAGCTACACACACAGTGAGGCTGATAAAAACGAAATGAAAAACACAAATAAAGTGGCAGCAAGATAATAACGACTCTCAGTGGGTTCTACTACAAGCCTGACATGAGTAAGACAGTGAAAAAGGTCACAATCATGCACTAGGAGACGACTTCTGAGAAGAGTCACATTTCAAATTAACCAGATGTGAATATCTACCAACAAAGATGAGAATATTAAGATGCAACTGTCTCACATCCACCTGCGTCTTCCTCTGATAATAGGAGCAACAGTGTCAGCAGCGTGAAGACAGACAATGACAGTTTTATTTTCATGTGTCTTCTTCAGTAGAAAGGAGGGGGTCCTTGAAGTCTTGCATTCCACTCACACGCATTTCCCCTCAGGCTTTCATCTTCACAGACTCATGGGTGCCAAAGCAGTCATAAAATGACACCTATTTCTGACTTGGTGCGCGGTTGTGTGTGTGTGTGGATGCGGCTTAAGTGCGTAAAGCTAAACATTTGAATGCGTGCATGTACAGTAAGTGCGTGTGCACGTCTGTGTGAACAAAGAGAGACACGCAACAGAGTGTGACACACGGCCACAGTAAATTGGATTGAAGACGTTAGAAAAGACAATGAGTTGCTTGCCGCGGGGTCTTTTCCTCACAGTGAACTGGACAGAACAGGAAAGGGGCCTCGGAGAGAAGCAAAACCATCAAAGCAGTCAATTCTTCAGGGGAAATGTCAGACGGAGCTGTATCACTGCCGCAAATGAGAATATTCTGTCTGTCAAGTCGGCTTAATATGGTGCGGACGAGCAGTTGCCACAAAGACTAGGGAAAAGATTACAGAGGAGGGAGGGAGGCATTTGAAGGAAGGAGCCAGACATTGCCCTTTTCTTTACCCAAACGTCTCGCATTGAGAACAGAGCCGGATTTTCCTCCTGACTAGATGCCTGTGGCATCGCAACAATCTTAATTCACCAAGCAAGGCCATGAAATAATATCCTCATGTTCCCTCCACCGGGGGATTTCTTTCTGGTCTCGTCCCAAGTGGGCGGCAGAGTTGGCAGCAACAGCTCCTGGATTCTGTTTTTCATTGAGAGGGTAAAGAAAGGAAAGGAAAGAAAGGAAATATCCTGTTGACTTCTTTTTTCCAAATTAATTACAGGCTTGGATGGGAGAAAGACAAACATTTACACCTCCTGAAGCAGAGGTAGCTGTATGGCATATTAACTGTGAGACTCAGCAGCTGTAGAAGAAGAGGACAATGATTTCTTCGTGATGGAGCTCCTACCAGTGTCTCAGAGCAAATACACACACACACACAGTCTGATGTCACCGATGTCACCCATCACCTGCAGCTTCTCACTCTGCCACTGGGTGAGAAGCTGCAGGTGATGGGTGCTGACCACACAAGGATCTCCTGGATTACAGACTACTGGACAGGCAGGCCACAGATTGTCGGTCTGGGCGGTGTACTGTCTGATGTGGTGGTCAGTGATATAGGAGCTCCACAGGGAACTGTGCTGTCTCCCTTCCTCTTCACCTTATACACCACTGACTTTCAATACAACTCTGTCATGTCACCTGCAGACGTTTTCTGATGATCAACTGTTGTCAGGTGTATAAGAGAGGGAGGGAGAGGAGAGCGAGTACAGGACACTGGTAGACAACTTTATAGATTGATCTGAACAGAATCGCCTGAGGCTGAATGTCAACAAGACCAGAGAGATGGTGATCGACTTCAGGAGAAAGACGACGCCTTCACAGCCACTACTGATCAGGGGGGAGGTGGTGGAAGTGGAGGAGTACAAATACCTGGGAGTGGTGATCAGCAACAGACTGTACAGGAAATCTAATACCGAGGCTGTGTACAAGAAGGGGATGAGCAGACTCTATTTCCTGAGGAAGCTGAGATCCTTCAACGTGTGCAGCAAGATGTTGGAGATCTTTTACGAGTATGTTGTTGCCAGCACCATTTTCTTTGCTGCTGTGTGTTGGGGCAGCAGCATCAGAGCCAGCAACACTAACAGACTTGATAAGGTCATCAAGAAGGCTGGCTCCGTACTTGGTCTCAGACTGGAGTCTTTTGAGACCGTGGTGGAGAGGAGGACGCTGAATAAACTGTTATCCATCATGGACAATGATCAGCACCCTCTCCATCACACAGCAGGCAGATAACGGAGTACCTTCTCTCACAGGCTGCTGCTGCTGCGGCACTGTAACTTCCCAGCTTGGGATCAATTAAGTATGTATATCTATCTATCTATCTATCTATCTATCTATCTATCTATCTATCTATCTATCTATCTATCTATCTATCTATCTACCTACCTATCTATCTCATCCCAGTGAGCTTGTGTGTCTTACTGGATGTCCATGGGTAATTGACCCATAAAGGTCCCACTCACCACCCCTCACCCCTCACCTCACATTGACATGTGGAGTATCTCAGGCCTGTTACAGTCTTGTTAGTGTCACTCAACCTGCCCCAGTCACCCCCCCCCCCC
>OMNW01035819.1:20533-30894 GCA_900303245.1 Selene dorsalis
CTGACACAAAGACAGAGAAAATTAAATATGAACACAAACACACACACACACATAGATTGCAACATTTATAAAAGTAAAACTTGACATACACTTTACACAACAAACACACACGCAACAAATAACTGAATTCACATGCACACACACACACACACCAACCCACACACACACACACACACACACACACACACACACACACACACACACAAACATATATGCAAATACTTCTGAGGTCTGACAAATAAAGTTCAGCAGATCGGAGAGCAAAGCCTGCAGCAGGTGGCTTCTATTTTTTTCTCCACACACACCCCTTTCACTTCCATTAAAGCCTAAAATGCAAAACCTGAGTTACAGCAAATGGATTTGCTGAGTTTGTCTGTTTCTTTTTTTCTACTGAAATGGACATAATTTTCCTGCCAGCAACAATGTCACTGATTTAACGCATTAAACACTTTATGATTGTGTCTAGGCTGCATAAAATCTTTATGAAAGGTTAACTGCTTGTGTTCTTGAATGAACAGTCGTTGTTTACTTCACATTTCCTTAATGTGGAAGAAAATTTGATTAGATTTTGAATTGTATAATTTCCAACTGACGGTCTGGCAATCCAGTTCAGTTAAACAAAACACAGCAAGCAGCATATCCACACACATTGTTTTTTTGTTTGTTTTTTTTTTTACTGAAATGAGATGTAGGGCAATATCAAATTATGTGACTCTTAGAAAAACTATTATAAACCACTTGAGTAGCGTCATTTACCTAAGAGATATAATTAACATTGACAAAATGAAACAAAACTACATTGATTAGAAACTCATCATCCCGTTTCAAGTACTTTGAAGAGAGAAAAAGAGTCAAATGTGGAGAACTAGTGGCACAGATGTGAATAAAATAAAAGATATGTAGGTTTGTGTTTGGTACAACTCAATGCAAAAAGTCAGGCTACAGAAGTTTCTCAAACTAACTTAAAAGAATATATTGATTCAGCATGCGTGATCTCTCCTTGGGCAGACTGTTTCTAAAGCGTAGAGGCTTTGATGGAGTAAGGCCGATCACCTTTATTTTTCAAACCCGACTTTGGAACAAAAAAGCAAAAAAAAAAAAAAAAAAAACTGGCCGCCTCGCCCAAAGAAATGAAACTGCACTCTACCTGAAAGGAGATTAAGAGGTATGAGCTAAAGCCGGGGACCATACTCAGCAATGCTTTAAAAGACATCAATAAAATCTTACAAGCAATTAAGCATGCAGGTATGCTAATTCCTCACTCTCCCATCATGAATGTGTCACACAGTGAAACATGAACATATTGTCCTTTCAAGGGTTGAAAACATATATGGCACAGATTTTTTCCCCCCTAGTTTTCATCAATTACTTGAAGAGAGCATCTCCCAAAATGACCTTGTGCCTCTATTTGTTCTATTCATGCTGTGCGCACAGATCTTCCAACCATTCCAGTCTATCTATAGGAATTACTTAACAATAAGGACATGATCCCTCATTGGCCTCCCACCTGAATGCTACCAGTTGTGTTCATCTGCTCTCCTCTATCCAACTTCAGTTCAGGACCCAGTGGTGGTGGTTGTGAAGAGTTTATCTTCTATACCAGCCTCTGAGTCAGGGATCTTTGTGCCTTACAAATCAATGTGGATGGTGTATAAGTGGGAAATCCCAGGAGGTGCCATTTGTAGTACATCCACATGATTCTTCCTTCTTCTATGCTCCACGCACTACAGCAATATTTACTCAGAAAGCAATTCCACATATAATCTTTTTTTTCTCTTGTAGTTTTTACGTTAATCAAATGCACAGTCTTACACATTTACATGACTATTTTGTACTGTACACCTCCCACAAAACAGATGTGCTTGATGGAATCCAAAGCTTTAATGCGGAGGTTCACGTAAACTGTAAAGTTTCTCTAATGGCGGTCAATGTGTCACAATATGTTTGCATAAAACATATTTTACGTCACACCACAGATGGTCAGGGCTATAATGAAAATGTTTTGCTGCAAAACAAATGCTGAGTGCCAGTGGTTGCCAGAGCTATTCCTCCTTTTGTCGACCCATTGCAGCTCTGAACTTTTCAAGCATTATTCAGCATTTTTCAAAATCACAGAGAGAACCTCAAACAGGTTGCAGGCCCATTTTATTCTCCCTAATGTTCCTTTCCCACTAAAATAGTCTGTGCCTTAGAAGGAAAACGTTAGAATAAAAGCCCCGTAATACATTTACTCTGAACTAGGCTTGTCACGATACCAGAATTTCAGTAGTCGATACTACGATTCTTGATAATTATTCGATACCATGACAAAAAAAGACAAAGAAAATAGAGATATATACAAATGAGTAACACTTCGAAAGGAAAAACCAACATGAAGTGTCTTGGTGAGGGGTTGGGCCACCATGTCCTGCTAGAACAACCTCAGTCTTTCTTAGCATTGATTCTTTCCGTCTCTGACCGAAGGGATGAACACCGTTCTCCCAAAGGATGTCTTACATGTCAATCTAAAATCTAGCACATGTGTTCAAATGGCTTGGGATTTGGTGACTGTGGAGGCTATGGCAAAAAGTTCACATCATTCTCACACTGGGCACCACCTGACTGTGTGAGACCAGAAGGCTGACTAAGAGTATCACTGTAGTTACTGCAACCACTGAGGGACACAAGGCCAAAGCCCACCACATTTCCTGCAGCACACCACAATCGCCTGGGGAGCAAGTGGACAACCCCTTGTGTCTGGACCTTAGTTAGTAGTTGTGTGTGCTTGGTAATAGTACATTTGACTATTAGTAATGATATGAAGAAGAAATATCATAACATTTTGGTGTGAAACACTGTATGTACAGTAAACATAACTTTTGTAACCCACAGGGTATCTTTATAGATGAAGCAAGTGCAGACATCAGATAGATATTTGGACTGGACTAAGTCCATCTTTCTAAATGCATTATAGTTGTTAACATACACACAGAGTTAACTCTTTCTAGGTTTAATGACTTGGTGTCCATAACAGGTCTGCCTAAAGACACTATCTTTTGCCCCACAAGGGGGTGTTGTTATACACTTAGACCAAACACTGCCCAGATGTGGGGAGGGTGTGAGAGAGTTTCACATCATGTATCTACACATTCTGGTACGAAAGTGCCTCTTGACATTCAGGCTTCTTGTGAAAAGCCTTTATCTGTAGTTAAAGCTTGGTACACTTTGCAGAATGGCTGCTGTACAGCTGCTCTTGGCCTTTCACACCCACTCTGTCACCCAAGTTTAAATGTCAAGCCCACATTAGCTTGTGAAGCCTTGCATGGATACAATGGGTTGTCTGACAGCCAGGGTCCAGCATTACACACGCACAGGCACACACACACACACACCAAAACAAAGTTACACACTACAATACTCTAGATTACATTATATAGCTCCAGCCACAAAAGTCACTTGCTTCCAGTATTCTAGGAGGCTATTGTCCATATGTTTAAAATATGACATCTTGAAGTTTATTGTTGGATCCACGCTTTAGGTTATTCACATACACACACGCATGCACGCACACACTTGTTGTGAACCTGTCACGGACCAGCCACCTGTCATACAGTCACGGCCAGAGAATGCAGCAACGATGCGGAACAACAAGGCAGGAGCACGAATCTGCCACACATATTACAGCACACGCACACACATACACGGAGAGCCTCAACACAAACACAGCCTAAACCACACACATATCCTCTATGGCAGACACCATCCCTCACTTTGACTTGGCATCTCATAAGTCAGCTGCTGAGGCTAGGGGAGGAGACGCAGCGAAGGATGGGGGGGGTGGTGAGAGGAGAAAGGGAAGGCAGGTAAAGGGTAGAGGAGGCAGAGAAGGAATAGGGGAGTGGTGGAGCATGATAACCCAATTTGTTAGTGGTGGATAAATAGAGGTCTGGGAGGTAAATCACCATGGGGAGAGCAAATGAAATAAGGATGGAGAGAAAAGGAGGGAGGGAAGGGGAGGTGAGAAGGAGGAATGGGCAGGAATAAACAACCTGGGCTAATGTAAATAATGCCAACTGCGCTTGCTGAGAGGCTATATTTCAATATCGAGCATATAAAAAGGCTACAGAGAGGAATTATAACTGCCTACGACTGTACTAAAGAGTCATAAATCACTCCGGTGTAGCAACTGACCTATTTTCAAGACACAGACAAACTGGACGTCCATTTATTGGATTGAATCTCTCTTGGTCAGCACAGTGTATAAGTTAGTTCATTTTTTTTGTGTCTCTTTCCCTGTATTAATCAAACACCCAACTGTACCTGTACACCCTGCTCAGTGGAGTGGAACCTATAGAGCTGCTTCAAGAGTTTATACTCACACTTAACAAGGAATCAATAACACAACAGCGAGATTTGGATGAAGTCACTCATTCAACTTTGTCACTCTGTGCTCCCCAATTAGTCTCCAAGCAAAAAAAAAAAAAAAAAAAACACTGCTCAGCACTTTCCACTTTGTTCCCTGTTCATCAGAGTTGCTTGCCAAAAATCCTTACTGAGAGTACTTTGTTGTGTCGAATTTGCATCAAAATAATGGCCCCTAAGGGATGTAGTGCTGAATTAAAAAGGACAATGAATTACCTCCGACTGAGCCACCTCAGAGCAGGGAGGGAGGGGCTCACGTTTTTTGTCTTTCATCTCTCACACACAAATCCAGCATGTGACAGCACATAATAAACATCCATTCAACTTCAACTTGACATTTCACACCAGACGACTGATCATTGATAAGTTCCAGCCTTTTACGGCTTCATACAAATCACTGCGGGGGGTGTAACATTGTGCCCTAAGGCTACGTTCACACTAAAATGTTCACATTAAAACACTGTCTTAAAATGGATATGATCTATATCTCAGGGATTAAAGCAAAAAAAAACAACAACTTTTGACTGAAATTTTTTTTTCAAGCCACAGCCAAATCACATTCACCATCTGCAATGTGTAAAACATGCTACAGGTTACATTACTTGATGCCTGAAATAACACAATATGTAAACATATGAGATTCAGCACCACTGCACACATGTTGCTGCTGTTCTCTCAAGCTGGTGCAACCATCATTGACAGACAGACAGACAACAAAGGTAGAACAAGTTCTCTCTTCGGTGCACTGCTGCTCAGGCTGAATGACCGGGCAATTAGAAAACTAAAACAACCACACACAAACTCTGCACTCCGCTCATATCCTTGAAGCGGCAGCTCTATACCACGCAAAACATCCTTCTTCAAGTGAATGATCATTCGTCGTTCTATCAACATGTGTCAGTTAATTCACAAAAGCAAATATAATTTTGGGTAGGTGAGTTTGTCGTTCCTGGTTCATAACACCTTTCCTCGGATATACAGTCATCTCATGTTATGATCTCTATGGACTCAAAATCACGGAAATCCCTGATGTCTAGACATGTCTTTCAACTCTATCAGAAGTAATTCCCATCACACATGACCGTTCACATGCACTTAGTATGTGACAGCCAAAGTAAACAGGAAACAGATTGTCAGATCTGCAGCTGGTGACTTAGTTGCAGAGAAAAGCTGCCAAAGAGAAAAAATAACAGCAGACGGCGTGGTGTTGCTGTTATAGAAAAAACACCAGTGTAAGTCCATCTTTGTTTGTTGCAAAGTTAATATGGAAACAAAACCCACCAAATCCACAAATTAGTGTGAGATATGTTGTAACTGTTAATATCCAAACACTATGACTAAAACAAAAGCCCAGAGATTCAAACTAAAACATGGTCCAAACTCTCAGTTTTACAGGCTTGTAGTAGGATGGATGCTCAACGTTAATGTAACAAAAGTGATGAGTTTCAAAACTAAGAAATGTGATTACTAGGGGTGTTTCTGAATAGTCGTGTATTCGACGATTCAATTCGGAGAGATCTGATGCGACTATCAACCTGAATCATCGCAAAATGTGGTTAAGAAAAAAAGATCGTACCATTCTGAATATATAGGGGTGCTCACTGCTGCTGAACATCTGATTTTACATAGAATCTCTTCGTCTTCTAATAATACAGCCTATTTTAACACAAACATCATAGAGCACTCGCCTCGCCCCCGTTTCTCTCTCTCTCTCTCTCTCTCTCTCTCTCTCTCTGTCTCTCCTCACCTCATGTCATTTTCCTTCGGTGGAGGGAAAATTTAATTTGGGCCGAAAGTTTCTTCTATTAAACTGCGTGACGCAGTCTCTGTCTATTGATGACGCAGCACAGCACCTGTATACACACACGCACCCACTACACACAAAAAAAGACCGACTATACAAGCATTGAGGTGAATATCATGCCCACACAACGATGGGAGACGGTGATGTCGTGCACGCGAGCCTAATGAGTGACTTAAGGAAAAGGATGGATGGAGAATGTCCTGTTATTGCTATCTTATGCCAGCTGAAGAATTAAATTAGTTTATCTGGGTGTTTTATCTCTTTTCTCTGGAGTGGAAAAAGACACAAATGAGATCCTTACTCAGTGAGGGAAAAAACAACATGATTCGATGATTAGTTGACTAAAGGCAAAATCTGACAAATCAGATTCAACTATGAAAATCCTTAGTCGAGGACACCCCTACTGATTACAGTGCCATTTAGAAATAACATCCCTGAATTCTCAATTTGGCTCTGCCTAAATGTCTCTCCCCTCACTCTCAACAAAGGCTGAGCCATCCAGAAAAAGCTTTATGGTAGTATATGTAGTCATTTCCTGTGTGAAGTCTCGCAGGTCTTGCTTTGGACAACTGTCCTTCTCATTTGCTACGCCAAATGACTGGAACCTATTACAAAAAACACTGAAGCTTAATGTTTTGTTTCGTTTCTATATATCAGCATCCGAAGGCCGTCTAAAGGCAATTCTTAACGATACCTGTAAACATTTTAGTTTAATCTGGCACAGTTCGCTGCTTAATGTGTTTTGATGTTGGTTTTCTTTTCTCCCTCTTCCTCCAAGTGTTTTATGGCACTTGGCCAGGTCAACACTGTAAATAAGAATTTTGTTCTTAATGTTTTGCCTGGTAAAATAAATAAATAAATAACAAAGTGCAGCCTCTATGCACAACCCCTCTATTCATAAACTTATATCCTTTTTGTAAAGCAGGTTTTGAATGAAACACACATGCTGCTCTGCTGTTTATGTTCACTGGCCACTCTCTCTTTCAGTCAACACAGAGCTGGATTCTCACATGGCAGGACGTGACTGTGTGAATGGTGGACATACAATGCTGTTGAATATCGAAATTGTAAACATCTTGTCTTGTCCTCTAAGTTGGCTTAGACTTTTTCAGTATTTATCAAAGATCATGTTTTTATCCCTTAGTCGAAGTGTTTGAGTTAACATAACATAAAACCTTAATGACACTTTACTTCCTCTATAAACATTCATAAGTTGTTGGCGTTATTTTTTCCTTTAAAGGTCCCATATCCATATTTTACATTTTTACAGTGTTTGTTTTAAGTGTGATGTCTATGAGATAAATTCCTGGAACCAAGTACAACAAACTGTGTCAATATAGTTTTATATATTCTCTCTCACACTTGTGTCAAGAGCTCCAGCAAAAGAGTTTTCACCCCTTAAGCCTCTCTCCTATGATTGGGTGATTTTTGTCAAGGTCATGCACAGGTAGGCCATTGCTTTTACTCCAGTGTTCATCTTTTTAAAGAAATCAATAAACAATACACATTTTGAGAACTGAACTGAAACAGTTCACAAATGTGCTTGTTGTTTTCTGCCATACCCAGTTTCAAAGGCAACGATTTTGGATAAACTGCAAAGGGTTTAACCTTCAAATGTTTTTTTCTTTTACGTCTCCATCTGCGTCAGAAGCAGAGAAATAAATGTTTTGTTTAAGTTCTTTTGTTTGTTTTTTCCGGAAAACCCTCAGGTTTTCAGAGGCCGTTTTCAAACAAGGCTTAGGTTTTTAGAAAGCTTCTTTAGAGGGCGCCTCAGGTCTTAATGGGTTGGAACAAAAAAAAACTGAAAAGGTTCGGCTGTGGGTTTGGGTGGGCTGTGCTGGGAGCGTAGCTGGGAGTAGTCACTGCAGAGTTGTGACATTGCAAAGAAATAAATAAATCCTGAAAATCCTCATCATGACTATTACTTTTAAACTGCACCATGACCTGCTTTCGCAAAAAAGATCAACTTTGAAAACTCATTTCGTACAACCTTTAAAAATGTCTCCTCAAAAGGTTGATATAAAACAGCCTGAAGTCTCACAATCACATTGCAACAAATTAATAGTAAACACACATAATTCCTTGGAGAAAAGGTTCCCTCATCACTGGATGTTTTTTTTTCTTTTTTAACATCTCCTTAAACGACTGCTCCACAATCATGTTTAATAACCTGTGTGGTCAAGACCGTCACCGAAGCCCCTGGAAACTATAAAATATTCATGACTAAACAGAGACGTGGCTATATGGGCGTGGTTTAGACTGACATTTGAATCAAGAAAGGAAGCTGAGTCAATGCTGTCAACAGCAATATTGTTACAACATAATTAGTCAAAACTCATACTGGGTGTACGGCTGCAGAGCCAGGTACAATAACACACGATGTCCCATTTATACCAACAGCTGGTTCTTTTCTTCACTATAAAAGGGTATTTGTCTCTGTCTGTCTCTCCCCTGTACACATCCTTTAGTCCGTGGGCCCTGTGATCTGCACTGAAGGGCCCAATGAGATCGTGGGTCTCCACTGTTTGTGCCTGATGAGCTTTGACAAACAAACAGTTTGTATCCTCTGCAGTTCTCCTCCACTGCTGGGACTCTTAACCTCAATATCTGGAATCTTTAAAAGGGGAACTCTGCAAAAACCTTGTCTAGTAAAGACAAGCAATGTCAAAGGTGCTATAGGTGAGTTTTCTCTGGCCTTAAAGGGGAACTATGAAAGTCTGGTCACTTTTCTGCTGTTTTGCTAACCCTCCTCCTGGCCATGTGCATTTGTTTTCAACAAAGCCGGTGAGAAAGCAATCCATGGAGTGGTGGATAACTTTATTTATCATATACACATTACGAAGTGCATATTTGTGTAGTCTAGTCGTAAACAAGAGATTACGGGTTATGGGGCGTGTTTGTGTAGCGGTGCCCCTGAGACGAGAGCTGGACACTGGGTCAGAGGCACTGATCTTGCAAGGTTGGTTTTTGGCCAAGAGACACTCGGTGGAAGACAGAGAGCCTCCATTCTCCCTGTAACAAGTTACAAGTCATTTATTTAACCATCACAATTACTCTGAAGCTGTTTAATTAAGGTAAAAATCTCGCCTCCATATTTTCAGTCCAGGAGCTGATGATACACTGTACACTGCACGGAAAGAGACGCCCAATGATGTGGGAAGTCAGGCCTGAGCCTCTCAAAAATCGTGTCAAAAATGGGCTAAAATCATAAAATGTCTGCCCGACTTTACAGGAAAAGAGGTAGGAATAGGCTCCTTGATCAGCACTATGTCACTCAGACAGGCCAGCCAGGCTGAGACTAGCTGACTAAGATAACTTTGGTAACAGAACAAGGAAAAAAACAAGACTTGTGGAACATTGGCTGGAATCACCATTCATATACACATGCACAAACATACTCATATTATTTCCCGAAAATCCTGCAAACATATGAATATGTGTTCTCATATACACAGCTGAAATGCCCTGTTATTATTCTGTGGTCAAGTCAACTTTTAAGAAGCAGCCATATAAAAACACACACAACCTTGTGCCTGTGTAAACCAGATGCCAAACAAATAAAAGGTATGAAGATGTTCTTTAATGTAGCACTATGTTACTGTGCTGAAATCCTCTTAGTCACTTCATATTTGACTGTCTTTATCTGCTCTCATTTTCTTGCCACCATTATTGCACTTTCACAATAAAACCAACACAGCGAATAAAGACCACAGGCTTCAGCCTCAGTGCCTTACACTTGCTAGATCACCAGCTTGGTATCAAAGACCACAGCCTTTGACATGGCATGTCTTTACTAGATGAGGCTTTGCAGTGTTCCTCATTAAAGATCCAAATACTGAGGTTAAAAGTCCCAGCAGTGGAGGAGAGCCACTGAGGATACAAGCTGTTTGTTTGTCAAAGAGCTCATCAGGCACAAACAGATTCAAAGAAATCTGACACAAAGAGATTCAGTGCAGATTCACAGTACAGTGTGAAGAGGAGAGACATAGACAGAGAGAGAGGGCAGGTGCATGGATTGTTTTTTTTGTTTTTTTCATCTTCATATTTCTTGTCTATTTTCTTCTTTCTCCAAACAGACTTTTTTTTGGTTTAAGTTTCACCTAGTGAAATTTCACCTAACACGACACCTTTTATTTTAATGGCGGGGATGTAAAAA
>OMNW01035819.1:30914-74505 GCA_900303245.1 Selene dorsalis
ATTAAAAAAAAAAAAAAAAAAAAAAAAATCAAATGTTTAAAAACAGCTGCCTCAGCAATAGAGGAAAAACTTCTTTCCTTAAAGTTTATGAATACAAGATACAGACTTATAAACTAATAAAAGATCGATACTTGGCGTCCCTATATCGATACAGTATCGCCATTCAAA
This sequence comes from Selene dorsalis, assembly GCA_900303245.1. Lineage (NCBI taxonomy): Eukaryota > Metazoa > Chordata > Actinopteri > Carangiformes > Carangidae > Selene > Selene dorsalis. The sequence continues at coordinate 31,083 of OMNW01035819.1, forward strand.
GTATTGCGATACTATGCTGTATCGATATTTTCTCACACCCCTGTATCACAGTGACCTGATATCCATAAATTGAGATCCATAAAATGACTGATGATTTGGGCAAGATGACAGTGTGGCCACCTGCTAACTAAAGGCACAAAACTGCATTCAAATGACTGCAAAAGGTAGGAATGAAATACAAATGCAAATTCATGCCAAAACTTGTGCCAAAACTGCAACACACCCTATGATCTGCATAAACGTAACCTTGGCTGTAACGCGTAGCGTTTGTTTGCAGCATCAGACTGGCACAGGTGCAAAACAACAGTCTTGCATTTCCATCACTACACCCCATGTGCTGGCACATAAGGAATCTGTTTTATGCTCAAAAGTAATACAGCTCAATACCATAGACACAGAAATACAACAGGAGGTGTACACATTACCAAATGCAAAAAAATGTAAATGTCTTTAACAATTTAATCATTAAATGTTTTAATTTTGTCATTTGCGATTTAATGCTAGTGATCCATAATGAATTATGTCCTTTACACTGACAACAGAAATCACCTTGAGAAGGAGGTAGTCAGAACAGACTGAGTGGCCTTTTGGCAGCCCACACTAAAACTTCACCATAGTGGACACAGGCGAGAAGCACTGGTGTGTGTGTGTGTGTGTGTGTGTGTGTGTGTGCGTGTGCGTGTGCGTGTGCGTGTGCGTGTGCGTGTGCGTGTGCGTGTGCATGTGTCGTGCGTTGGTGGGTACAGCAACATTGACATCTATGACCTGTGTGACTTTATGCCCTGCTGCAGCTCAGATGGGGGAGAGAGAGAGCGAGGTGACAGGAGGTCAGGGGGCTCCCTGTGGCTTTTTCCAGTTAAGCAGCAGGGACAGTAGAAGTTTGTGTTGTGTTGTGTTCAGAAGCATGGGCGGGGGATTACAGGGTTCAGTAAAGGGACACAGAGAGGAACCAGGGTGTATGTGTGTTTGGCAGGGGCCTGGTGAGGGAGTAAGAGCAGAGTACAAGATGGTTCATTGCAGGGCAAAGAACAGTGTTGCTGGTTGCAGGGGGACTTATCAGTGGAGGGTTCACTTACTTTTCAGCAGGTCGATGAGAAACACCGACAGACAGCACATACACACATATTTATGTAGGACACGGTGTGACATGTGCATTCCCTAAATTTGTATTAGCAAAGTCAATAATAAGTACACACATGAGGGTCATTTAGCTCAGGTGGTAGAGCAGGCACCCCATATGCAGAAGCTACAGTCCTCGCTGCAGCCGGCCCTGTATCAAACCCCGACTCAGGTGGCCCTTTGCTGCATGTCATGCCCGCTCTCTCTGCCTCCCATTTCCTGTCTCTCTCTCAACTATACTATCAATTAAAGGCCAAAAAGCCCCAAAATATACTAAATAAATAAAATAAGTACACACATACACAATAAATCAGTAAATTTATAATCAGGCACTAACAGTTGTACATTCACATTATATCATAAATCAAAATGCACCTCAATCCTCAATATCCCATCAACATTATGGACTGAAGTGTTTCACAGCACAGGGCTGAAGTCAGGGTCCCTGAAGGACAGTCACACAGAAATCAAAGTCTAAGAACAAGACAATAGTGAGCCTAAAGGGGGTTAAGTCCAAATTCAGGCGGAGTTAAGGGATGTGACTGAGGTAAGTTTCAAGCTCTACAGCTTTGTGATGCATAAATATGAGGGTGTTCCTGTGAGAAACTACTACTACACACGAAAGATATACATGACAACTGAGTGAAAAAAATCTATCTTTTGAAAAAGCGTCCACATCTCTTCTTTAATTCACAATTACACAAAAAATATAAAATGTATATTATAGGGGAAACAGAGGATAATTTGTTAAAAAAATAAATAAATAAATAAAATTAATAAAGAATACTATCATGAGGCCAATATCCACCTTTACCACTCTTGTCTTATAAAACCCTTCATCTCCCTACTAAAAATCAGTTTACCTTATATATTATTATATACCAACATATCATTATGAGCTCCCACTACAAACAGAAGAAATGCACAGCAGGTTATGACTCAAATCAACACTATCACAACCCACGCTCCCAGAGTAATAATAAGGATTAATGGGGAGAAAAAAGGAAAAACATAGAAGCGGGAAGGAAAAAAAAGGAAAGTTTGATGAATGAAATCTTGTTATACCTGCAAGCCATAGTGAATAGGAGTGGTCAAGCTAGAGTGGGTCATCACTCAACAAGAGCGCATCATTGAAAACAGACCCTTCAGGTTATAGCAAAATAGCTATGTACCATTAACGTTCAGCAGCGTGGTGTAATGTTTATTTTTCAAGGCTTCTAGCCAGTATTTACATTCACAGCTTAACTTCCATTTAAGTGTTTTGTTGTGGAATGATCGAATGAGGGAGTAAAAAAAGAAAAAAGGCCATTATGTGTCAGCTGCAGCATCTCAGCAGAGAGAAAACTTGATGGAAGATTCAGATATCATCTCCTACTGTCACTGGGGTTGAACATTATTGCCTATTCCTCACTTGCTTGGAGACATCATCAAAACGGAATCATCCCATCTCTTTATAGATTGGTTCCTGTTCTGTCTCGAGACCTGCATTCCTTTGCAGTTTGATACTATCACGCAATATTTCATGACTACAAAGAGTTACAGGGCTGAATTTCCACTGGCGTCCCAGCAGTGGATCATATCTACACTCTGTGGACTACCCAAACCATCTCAAATTACAACAACGTGGTAATACGACATTTCACGGAAGTGACATCGAACCTGATCGATTACATCTGAAAAGAAATCTGAATTTCCATCCACATTCACACATGTGTACCTTACACTTTGGGTATTTTCATAAACTGTTGTGAGTGTAGGTTTGAAAAAAAATCAACTATTCCATGATGACATTTTGGAAAATTGAAAGGATCCAAATCTATGTTTTGTTAATAATGCGTGGGCACTTCATATATCCTCAATTCCTCACAGCTGGAGGAAACTGTTCCAATACAGCTGAAGATCTGTAACATCTCACACAATGGATGGCAGAAACCTCTCAAATGCAAAAGTGTAAGTGTTCTGAAAAGTTTAAATATTCAATGATTTAATAAAACAAAAAAAACTAAACTAAACAAGAAGAACTAACAGCTGCAATTTGATGTGGATGGAGGCAAAAATTAACAATTTCTTTCCACACTGCAAAAAGGTCAAAGACGACCTTCAGGAGTAGGTGGTCATAAGAGACTGAGTGGCATTTTGGCAGCCTGAAGTAAAACTTCACCATACTGAGCACAGGGAAGAGGTATTGACGTGTGTGTGTGTGTGTGTGTGTCTCTGTGGGTGTTGATGGGTGCAAGAACGTTGCCCTCGGTGACCTAAGTGACTTTGTGTCCTGCTGCAGTGGGGAGATAGAGTGAGTTGACACGAAGTGGCTTTTTCCAGTCAAGCAGCAGGGGCAGTAGAAGTTTATGTTTAGAAGTATTGGTGGGGGTTTACAGGGTTGAGTAAAGGGACAGAGAGAGCCGTCAGGATGTGTGTGTGTTTGGCAGGTGCCTGATGAAGGAGGAAGAGCAGAGCATAAGGCCGAGAAAAATGGAAACTTGGCATCCATACACACAAATGTACAGATCACAGTCTGTAGCTATTCCACAAACTGCTGTGTGAGTGAGTTTAAACTTTTCTAAACTGAACCACAGGATCCCAATTGACTTCCTGTTGGCATCGTGAAAAATAATGCAGCTTTAAGAGGACATGGTCATTTCACACATTTCTTTTTTTTTTCGCAGCAAGACATCTTAAAGGTTTTAGCACTGTTTCTGCAGTGCTGAGGCTTGTACCTTAAAAGCTGACCCGAGTGACGTGAAGTCAGATCTGGCTGTCCAGGTTGAGGTCGGGGTATTGCACACAAGTCTGGATGTTTTTAGAGGCTATGTGAGGCTGTGTGTGTGTGTGTGTGCGCGCAATATGTCTGATGACCCTCTTCCATGGAGGGGTGCCATGGGTCATTTGCTCTGACCCCTTCTGTATGCACAAGCAAAGGGCTGTACACAGATGACTCGGCAAACAACCTCACGCCCTCAACAATTCACGCTCACATACCACATTATAACGGGAAAATATGAATGCGGCAGCGGTGTCCACACTGCAGAAAACAAACCATCTGCTTCTGTACATTTCAGTCAGGTGGCAGGTAAAGGTGACTCACAGAGACGACTCAAACAGCATCTAGCAGAACACCAAGACCAAACAATCCTACGTAGGTCTTTGTTCTCAAGCATAGCTCCATGTATTTGCCATCTATAATCCTTACATGAGACAGCGGTATGGTTTTATTACCTGCTGTGTGTAATGCTGAGAGTACGGTATTATACAGCTCTCCAGCTGCATAGAGACACTAGGGACAACACAACCCCCTAACTGGAGATAATGAAAGACAAATGTAGCAAGACAAAGTGGACAAAATAAGACTATATTGAGTATTTACCGAAATGGACATGGAGTTTTGTTTCCTGGGCTACACTTCCTGTGGTGCTCCCTGTCATATGACCGAAAATGAAAACCACTGGTTCATATCATCCTTGAAATTATCATTGAATGATGAAAAACAAAATAATTGTAATTAATTTACTCAAAAACAAAAACAAAAACAGTGATATGAGTCGTTGCTACTCTTCAGACTGCCATCTTTTGTATGATTTCTACCACTGGATGTCTCCTTTTTTTCCAAATCTATTCATAAATTCCACAATTGCACCAAAGTGCATGACAAAGAACCAGGTGATGGCTGCTCTGCCCTTGTATGAAAAAAAAAACTCAGGCTTAAGTCTTTTACCTTTTTTATTGGTTTATTTTGCTCAATTGTAATGATTCTTCGGGCACAGAGAGAAAATTATGCATGCTGCCAAGGTGCTAAGCTCGTAGTTGACTTATTCATGACTTATTCTTATTCATGCAGAAGGGTTAGGGTTAGGGGTTGTCTAAAATTCCTGGAACGTTTTAGCTCCTGTTAGTGATCTTCACTGGGTCATAATTTTGGACCTGACATCAACAGTTGTGAAGAAAACCTTAAGAAATCGCTTTAATGGATTTTCAAAACATAGACATTCAATCTGGAAAGGACCTGAGGGCAACCACAGATGATGAGTGGAAAGAACTGGTTGCTGTACTTTAACAGACGTAGTTCAAAAGAGAACATCAGTGTTGGCAGCAGCATGATGTACGTGAATAATGAAACAGCTTGAGTTCAATCGTATGTCATTTCTTCCCTGGACAACACACTTCACGCACGTCTTACGTCAACAGCATACTACAGTGATTGTGGCGCGCCAGATGGAGAGAACTGATAATGAGTGAGGCAGCTGCTATCCAGGTAATAAGCACACAGTATGAGTCAAGACAAAGTACAGGAGGCCATTCTCCAAACTCTGAACTGGACCCGACTGACTCTCAGCTACCAGAGACCAAGATGACTAACAGTCATACAGTTACTGAGACTATTTGCTGGTAATACAGTACAACAGAGTTTCAAGTCAGCTTCAAAAGTGCCCTGTCAAAACCACAAACAACTCTAAACTTATTCCTGTTTGTGTGTCCTCTCCTGTATGAGTTGGCTGGTGTATGAATGTGCGTGTGTGTGTGTTCATAGAACTTAAACTTCCAAGATTTCAAGTCTACAAAGAAATCCCTCTTGACAATAGAATTTCTTTCCCCTGATTAATTAAATAAGCCTGAAGGAAAACATGTTTAAGCAGCTATATTTGGTTGAATTAAAGGAGAGATCTCCTCAGAGACCAACAGTTGTACCTGGAAGATTAATATATTCTTCATTTGAAAATAACAAGTTAAAAAGGAAGGACTATTATACAACTATCAGAATATACACAGACAGAGTAAACAACCACCTTGGCTGGTAGTGATAATGATGTGCTGCTCCTACCAGGTGCCATGAATTATGTGTCTCCACTTTCCTCAAACTACCTTTTTCCACTCCAAACCTCTGCAGCTGTTTACCTGTGCACCTCTGCACTTATGTTTAAAGCCATGAAGCAAGAGCGATTCAGAGGGAAACCATGTACAAACACAGGGAGGAGGGAGAGAAAGAAAAACTGTATATAAAGCAGGGTGGGGAGATATCGGCCAGCCAACAAGGTGGAAACCAGCTGTGAGCAAGCTCGGGAAACATTTAGGGAAGTCTTACTCACATCCCAGAAGGCAGGGCAGATTAGACAAATCACAACGCTTGGAGAAAGCATTAGTCATATCCCAGAGTGCCCTGCTCTGGAGAGCAGTGTGGCGCTGGAGAGTCAGGTATCATGGCTGAAATGATAACTCGGGAGATGAATGAGTTTGCCGTGTGTACCTATATCACTCAGCCAGCATCCTGGGGGAAGATGAAAGGACGATTCCAGACACCGAGACAAAATGGAGACCAAGAGAGTAGAGAGACCGATCTTGCCTATTTTGCATCAGGACTGAATTATGGGTTTTATTTATTTACCAATATGTCCTTTTCCAAGGACGAATGGAAAGTAATGGAGAGGCGGTGAGAACTAAGAAGCCGTCGCATCATTGTCATCATATAAGTGAGGCACAAAGCCTTAAGTGAGTAGGAGGGAGGGAGAGAGGGCAGAAGGAGGAGAGCAGGGGGACTTTGATGGTTGGAGCGACAGCTGTGTCCCTGGTGAGTGTCTTTGAAGAACAAGAGGAAGCCTCGAAAGAAATGCATTAATTGTAGACGTGGGAGAAAAATGAAAGAAGAGCGATGGAGATGAAGGAGAAGAGAAACAGATTGTGTTTGTTGACTGAGAGTAACTCCAGCTGAGAGAGATGAAAGGCCTCGCAATTGTCACGTCAGAGGTTATAAAAACATTAATGTAGAGCTGCTGGGTATTGCCTACCAGCGCTGATGATGTGTTCTTAAATGTAGTGACATTACTCAAAATGTGAACCACAACTAGAGATTTCTCTTGTTTTGATGAATTTCCTTGCCTCTTTAGACCTACTGAATGCAGCTACTCACAGGTGAATGGGTGGCAAACTGTACTCTGTGATCACGTGTGCAAAATTTAAAAAATCCCTTTTCACAGAACTTGTAAACAAGCTCTGTGACCCTGAATCAAAACGTACCACCGGGAGATCTCTCATTGTTCCTCAAGGTACAAATCACAGAGTGAACTAACTTCTGATTCAGAAGCAACTTATTATTTTTTCTTCAGTCCTTTGTTTTGGATCTTTTCCTTTTTCTTTTTTTTTTGCTCCTGAAATAGTTGTCTGTGTTTCATCATCTTCAATATTTTGTTCTGTGGACTCAGTCTGACCTCATCCACCTGTACACAATAAATGATAGAAATCAAGAAAATAAAACCAGGAGAGGCAAAAGGTTATATACACTGACACAAAAATGGAAAGAGAAGGTCGGATGAGGAGGGGACCAAACTTTATTGGCATTTTGAGACGAGTGAGGAGGGGTGAGACTATAAATGTTAATAGCCTCTTCCTAAATCACTTGGCAGGTCTTGTCGAAGTTTTTGAAAGTGCTGGATTTACAGTATATAAAGCCTGGTCACCACCTTTGATGCTGTCAGAAGCCGTCTCTAACAACATTGCTTCACTTTTATCCGCTTTTGCAGACTGGTGTATCAATGATTTATCTGAGACAAGGCCTGCTCAAAGTGGTTGAGGTTGTAGCAAAGGGGAATAAAGTAGCTGAAAAGCTCCTAGGTGCCTCTCCACAGTGGGACTGTATCTCTCAGGTGATTTCCAAAGCAGTCTATCTATAGCCCCTTTGCAACCTAACTGTATAAATATCTCCTCCCTCTCCGTCCCCCTCCCACCGTTCCCCAGAAGACGTCCTTTTCAGTTGCTGACTCTCTCCCCTGCCCCCTTTATTCCATAGGCCCTGCACGTTCCCATCCTTTTTACCATAGGCATTACCATACCTTTGATCGCGCTCACCCTACCTTCTCTCCACTTCATTACCGATGCATACATCTCCCTCTTTTTTTCAAAATATCTTTGTCCTAGTCAGCACTTTGGAATGTTCATTTAACAATTGCCTTAGATGGAATTATAACGGTAAAAGGAGATGGCTTTGAAATGGAAATTGTGCGCATGGGAGGCCCTGCTGAGCTCTCCAACGGTCTCCTGGATCCTGATGACGAACACCCGGGTTTCATTCCATCTGACATCAGAGGCAGAGGCGGGTACATGAAGAACAAACATGTCTTGGAGAGAGGCAGAGATAAGAAAGATAGACAGCCACCCCTGTCCTCAGTTGACAAACAGCTGCATCGTCTCCCTCTCTTCTTTTATGTGCACAGTGCATTCGCTTTCATCTGGCTCACGGTTTGATGTGATGGTATTATTTACACGTCATTAGAGGCAGAGGAAATTGTGTCTGTCATTAACTTGATAACACCTCTGCCAGATTAGATGACAGACAAGAAGGACTGGTGGCCTGATTGAGGGGAGGAAAGAACCCAGGAGATCAGACTGAGAGTGGGTCTCTCTTTCAACGATGGAGAAATACATGGCTGTCACTGAGATGGGGGCGGAGAGCAACGAGAAGATGACAAAAAAACGTCTGCATCTCGAAAAATACAATTACTGTGAATACAATGACGCCATGAAGAGCTCTTACCTCACCTCACCTCAGGGATACATGACAGGAGCAGACAAGGCAGAAACCCTGAATTAACTTATCTCCAAGAAATTAGAGCATGCCCCTTGGATTGTTAGTTTTCCAACATCCAAAACACAGCATTGGAAATTACCCTCCAGAACCACTCATCAGGAAAAGTTCATAGTTCATGTTAAAATTTCTAGTTGGTAAAAGGTAAAAAAAAAAAAAGGTTATGTGGTGTTAGACACATTAAACACATTTTCTGAAGTAGAGGAACTTTTGAATATTGAGTGTGGGAGGTGTATAGAAATCTCTTGTGCTAAAAGTCCAATGCTTTGAAGAATCATTGATCCAACCTGACCTCCTCCCTTAACCTCAATATCAGCCACACACTGCTTCCCTCTTTACTCCCAACAGACGAGCATATGATGGCCCTTTTCCACTAGCGCAACTCGGCTCAACTCACCACAGCTCTACACACTTTTTTTGCTTTTCCACGAGCACTTAGTACCTGGTACTTTTTTGGTAACGCCTCAGCCCTCAATTGTGCCAGATCCTGCTGGAACAAGATCCGACACCTCGTCGGTCAGGACCGATACCCATTTGATTGGATCCTGGACCTCGATCATCTGTCAGTCAAAATCTGTAAATAAACTGCGTGCAATAGGTCTATTTCATTGTATCTGTGCTCTCTCTGTGTTTTAACTCTCTTAGGAGTTACTCATAGATCACCCGTTTGATGTATTTTAATCTTAGAAAAAAGAAAAGAAGGGGGAAAAAGGAAAAAATTGATTGACAGGCATCAATCATCAGGTTACACTCTGATGCAACCAGTGAATTTTGGCCATGAATAACTGTAAGTGCTTTAGCAGACACAAATGAAATTGATGACTACTTTTGAGATATACTATCTGTATTCCAAAGTAAGGATCACCTACAATAGGATGTTTATGATGATGTTCATGAGGATCCTGGGCTTATGGGAAATGGGGTTCATTAAAGACTTACTTGAGATATAAGAATTTCAGAAGGAAAACGACCTGCCGTGTGTGAAAGCACAACATTGCATGTTGTTGGGTAAATCATGTTCCAAAGCAACATTTTTCACAATCTACATTACAAATGTTAAAAAACAAATCAGATTTGAAAAGCTAGAAGCAGTGAATGTTTTGCTTGATGATGGTCCGAACTTATCATCTTAAAATATGTAAATAAAAATAGTTAAATAGGTGAGTGAGTGTGAACATGTGTGAGTGGCCCCATTCCTCATTCATTTTCCTGTAATTAGCGGAAGCTCGTTAATTAAGCCACAAGGCACTCAATTATATTTCTCCTTTTAGAGCTGACCTAAACCTGAGGGAAAACACGTTGAGCTGTCAAAGAAACAATGGCCCCACTGATCTTTGAGTAATTATCAATTACTATGCTAATTCATCACTCACCGTCACTTCCCTCACAAAAGCCTCGTAGAGCCTGACAAACGTCCATGCCCCCTCTGACAAACTGCGTGTCAAAGTAAAAAATAAAACACAGAACGTCATTCGCTTCGTGACCTACCGTTAAGGACTCTGCTCCTTCAACGTGTGGGCTACTGAAATGGTGTGCATGCCTTCAGAAACTGTGAGCTGTGCTTTGCAGTTAAATCAAGGCTGATGGATACAAAAGGTACTCGAGTGCAAGATTTTTGTTATTGTGTCTTTCAGGAGCAGTTCAAGTACAATGTGTTATTGAATTTTTATTTTGCAGAAAGCCTTGGCAGAAAGCAAGGCCAGGCTGACTGAAAAAAGGCATTTGAGTGCGTATGGGCGTGTCCAAGTATTTATTAATCTGGACAAATTAGACAATGCGCAGCAACCCAATAAAGAAAAGGATTTGAGGATGGAGAGGGGAAAAGCAGGAGTTGCTTGGCTTCGACATGTTTATAATTAAGGTAAAGTCTTTTAGCTGCATCCTGTTTCCCAGGGAGCGCAACACATTCATGAGTGACACCACCCTCTGATTAATTGGTCCCTGAATGCACAGCTTTAAATCACAAAGTCCTAGACACACACCCACTCAGATGCAAATGCAGGCAGCCACGACTCCACACAAGCACACACACTGTACACACAGTAGGTCAAAGCCCCTATCCACACTGCATTAAATCACAAAGTTAGGCCAAAACACCTGCTGATCTCTTCCCATGACAGCACTGAGGCACAGGTGACCTTGTGTATTGCTACCAGCAGGTGAAGATGAATGTGGAACACCTACGAGCAAGCACCCTCCTTCCTGGCCTTTTTAAAATGAAAAATTACAGATATTCCTCTGGACAGCCTTTATTCTATAATGTAAAACAGCAGATCGCATCCATTATTTTTTCTTATGTACCCCCACAGGCCTGTGAAATGAACTCAAGTACCCTTTAATCCACGTAATGAATTACTTTAAAATGTCCCCTATTTCTACCTCAGAATAAGTAAGATGTACATGTACACAAACAAATTTTGAGTCCTGGTTGTTGTACGATGATGTATGTTGCAAATTCTACTGTCTTGAGATCACTCATTTAGGGCTAATTTAAAACAACAAGACAGAAGTCCTTGTCTAATACCCTCTCGCATGCTAGCAGCACACAACAAGGCCATGCCTCTTGGTACTCCCCGGCTAAAGGAGAGCTTTCATCAAATACACTCTACCATCTGTTCCCCGTTCTGTCTCTGCTTCAGACCCATCCCCTCAGACTGCGTATTGATAAAGGTATTGGCCATGAGATATCAGGCCCTGTCCACCAGTAATTGATTGTTTGCACTTTGATAATACATAAACGTAAAGACTTGCGCTTGTCAGTTGTGCTCTGAAATAAATGCAGCCATAGATTTCCAATTAAAGGTGGCTGGCAGGGCTATTAGTTAGCTCTAAAGGTAGCTGTCAGGGAACAGAATAAGCTGGGCTCTATAACCACCATGATAAGGCAGCTGTGAGAGGTGTATTTATCCAGCTCTGGACACGCAATCTTTCCACCAACAGTGTAGACATATGGAACTTCACATCACAGGTCTTAGGGTTGGGTAACATCTTGATATATACCATGAACTGATACAGATCTGTGAACAGAAGAGGTTGTCCTACATCTACAGAGTTAGCTATACTTTTAGCTCAGGGTCTGCTGTTGAATCAGGTCATTAAAGACAATGCAGAGCAAGTCTGTTCTATGGCTAAATTGGATTTAAAAGCAGTGTTTCCTCCACAACTGTACAGGCCTGGAGGTTTGTAGCAAGCTAATTATGGTGTCGTCAAATAAAAATTAAAAAATCGCGGGCGACAGAAAACTTAACATCAAGAACTTTTTTTATCAAACCCCAGCACCACTGAAAATAGATCAAGGGAGAGGAACAGAGGCAACACTAGAAGAAATGACAAGTGCAGGTGAGACGGAAGAAAGAGGGGCAGATGGCGGTGGGGAGGGGGGCTGCTTGCAATTAATCAAAAAAAAAAAAAAGATTACCGTTCTTCTTCTTCTTCTGAGTATTCATCTCAATCAGTGATCATATTAAATGAACATGTTTACATTTTGTTATGTTATGTTATATTACATTGTGTCGGCTCTGCTCAGTGGACCTGAATGACCGCGTGTTTACAGTGTTAGTGTAGAGAGCTGTTGGTGTGTGTGAGGTCAGATTTACAGTGGATGAAACTTGAAATGGTCCCACACCTTTGACATGGTCTTGCTCTCCTTCTTTTCTGTCTTTCCTCGGCCTGCTAGTCTCTCCTCTGATCGCTCCATTGAATTCTGACGACGCAGCGTGTCAGTGATAAAGGTCCATGTGAAACACAAGCAGAGTATGTACCGTATAATGCCAACGAAAGTAATTTAATGACGCTTCGATTGAAAAAAAAGGCCGTTAAGTGTCTCAAAACGAAATAGAAAACGTTGCCCAGCGACAACTTTCTTGAGGCGTGCTCTGCAGACAGGACAAGTGTCTTCAGCCAGCTGTCCCTCAGTGGTCTTGTCTAATCCAAAATATGCCCATATACTAAGGATTTTTCTTTTTTCTTTCCGCCATGCTTTTGATCTTGATTCCTACTTTACAAGCTACATACGTGCTGTGCCTGCATTGGGAGACTTGGGTGAGGCTGTTATTATATATCCTGATTATCCACCCAGATAATGTGATTCATTTACACACAGACGGTTAGTGCTACCACGTAAAACTTTTACCGAGATTAACCGTAATACCGGTAATCGTTTTCATCCCTATTACAGCAGTACGGATGGAAATTGATAAGATTTTATTATTCTGTTAATATATAGCAATACATTCTGCTAATGTAATGATAAACGGGACCCAGTGTTTCTCTACATTCATTCAGTGCTGTTAGATTATGGATCACCACTAAAATTTCACCCGCTCTTTAATATCAACAGGCTACTAATGATTTCACTCACACAACACCTGGAAATGTTTTGAGTCATTGATGAGTATTGAAATCCTCCCCAAGACGCATGGATAAGGGAAGTGTTTAAATCAATCATGAAAATCCTTTGTAGTCCAACATGTAAGGTAAAAAAGCTTTAGGTTTGTCTGAAGAGACATCACATGAACCATTCTGAACCCATTTATTCACTCCTCAGTTACCCTCTATTGGATATTACATGCATTTTAATCTTAAAGTGGAGCCCAGCATACAGGCCATCTGCCTCAAGGACTGACATTTGAGTTGAGTGCCCCAAAATGGCCCCTATGTGCATCAGTTCTGTACAAAGATGTTATTTACATTTTTTTCCTTGGCCTGCGTGTTCGCCTGAATACATTTTCCATCTCTCCTGTGACCTCTTGCATCAAAATGGCATTTTTATTCCCAGGACTGTTACAGCTAACCAGGTTTTTTTTTTGATCATTGCACCATTCTTGGAAAACTGCACGGTTTATCGGGTCTGTCTGAGTTGCTACGAGCAGCATATTGAGCTATAACAATCACATTGTGCTGAAAATCACACATCTTGTTCATTTTACCATCTAGTTGAGCAGAAACCGAATGTTTGAATGCTGTAAGAACAATGTGTCCCTGATCATTTGGATGCTGACTCTATAGTCTGTCACACAGTAAAGATCTGTTGACTAGAGTTTACTGTCTGTGGAAGAAGTGAAGATGAGGTGAGAGAGGGAGAAAGTGTGTATGAGAGCAAACGAGTCAGGACGACTATATAGGAAACTGAGACAGCCATAGGAAATTGTAAAGAAAGAAGAAAATTAGACAGGAGTGTCTTTTGGGAAAATGAGTGTCCCTTATCGCTCTGTTCCCTGGTGTTGCTTGTCGCCCCCATTTCTGGATAACAAGCTCCATTTCAGTCTGCCCTGCCTTGGCAGCTGAATCCATACAGCCTTAAACACACACTGGGTTAGGCCAAATATAGATGGATTCCTTGTGCATGATGCTACAGAGGGGAGATGAGCAGATTCTCCACTAGGATCAAAGTACACGTAGATGTGATTCTGAGAAACGTCACATTGCAGAACACCAGAGTAGTGCATTTTCCAGGAGCTTCTAAATACCCATCTCTGCTCTGTATGTATGTTCACACAGTCATCTGAACCTCACACACTAAGATTTCCACAAACACTACAATCTGATCTTGGATTTGAGACGTTGGTTTTGATTTGGGAAACAAACCGAGCCAAACAACAAAAACACCTCCGACCTCACAAAGTGTCACTCAGCCCTCAAGAAGAGCTCCTTCATCAAACTTACATCTAACAGAGACTGCTGTTGTCATGGAAACCAGCATTAACCCATTGAAGCATTAACCCATTCCATCGAGCCGTGCTATCCTCCGAGCGGTCTCTCAGCCATTCCCAATCTCCCTCCCTCTCTTACGCACACACGCATACACACACACACACACACACACTAAAAACTAATCACCACTTTCTTCACAAATCCCTCCTCACAGATCTCTCCCTGTTCTCTGGGGTCTCTCCACAGCGTATTAATCAACGTAATTGAAATAGTTGATTACATCACTTCACGCCTCATCCCGGTTTCAGGGACTGTGTGTGTAGCGAGCATTAAAGAGGTAGTAAAAGAACAATGAGATGTTGTGGTGTATGTGCATACTCTGGTTAAAGGCTGTAGCACAGCTGCTATAAAAAAATGCAGTAGACACATTACTGCAACTGTCTCCACCATAGAGTCATTACTCACACTTCTTTTAGAGGAAAGTGCAAGGATTTTACCACTGTGATACAAACACACACACACTCGTACAATTACAGACCCTTGTAACATTAACTAAGGCTTCAGAAACTGGCTCCAGTAGAGTAGCTGTTGTGAAAGGTATAACATCGTCAGTGTCAGATGGGAGAGCATGGACAACTTCTCCACAGCTGTGTTTTATGTCCTTTACTTTCATCCTTTAAGAGCTCACATAATTTAACAAGAACTAATTTAGGAGAAAACTGACCTGTTAATCATGTTTATGACCAATGTGATGCCTTTATAATGTCTTTAAATTATCTCGGTACATACAGATGTAACAGGAGTGTGTTGGCAATCAATGGCTTACTGACTGTCCAGCCGACAGCTGAGCCCTGACAACCCACTCAACATGGAGAGTAACTACGACACAAAAATTGTACATCATTGTAAAACTGAATGTTTTTTGAATTTACGTGCTAAAGCAAGAGTCAGGTCGTGTCATGATCCTAAGAATTGTGATGATCCTCAAGGGTTAATTGCTCTCAAACTTAAATTTGGAAATAGAGATATTCATTCATTGTTTACACAAAAAGGTTGAACAGGTTTTTGGCTTTAATACCATTCCAACAGATATCATTTAGACATGTTTCACATTCAGGGTTTTCCCTGGGTTTTTTTTTTGAGACCAAGGTGGCAAAGGCCTGTGATTTTCAGCCTGCAGTGGGAATGACAGCTGACAATATTGCTCTCAATATTACATATGAAAGGAGGTTGAAAATCACAGCACATGTCTGTTCTGATGACAGACGTCAGAGGTCCTAAAATGTCAGTTTCTCTTCTATAATACACATTCTACATCTCAGAGACGACATCTTTCCACATACAGACTTCCCTCGCCTTTCAAACAGAGCAGAGCTCCGTGGGAAACAGAAGGAGGACACCGAAGGCAGAAGCAGGTTGAACGTGCAGTAAAACACAAGCGCGTTGCACTGAATGCGCACTGCTATGGCATCGCTTTAGGTTGTGAGCGTGCATGACACGCGTCTACATTGAAAGCAATGCGTGCAGAAGAGGCTACATCTGAACGGCCTACATGTACACACACCAAGGCAGCGGCCAAATCACCCAAGAGGCCCACCTCAGCCTTAGATCGGCAGGTAAAACCCTGCACACTGCCAGCAAACAGTTCAGCCTGTAGCAAAACGCACAGTAGCATGAACAGAAAAAGAGGCCCAGAAATTGGAAGTTTTATGAGATGTTGTATATAGCGGTAAAAATGCTCCCCTCAGGCTTCAGCATGCTTCAAATAAACCAGCTGCTCGACACATCATCATACAGTGAATCGATATTTTGTTCATGATTTATAACAACACAAGCTGGAGGAGGGTTTTGGATGAAGTGAGCGTGAAGTTCCAGGTTAAGTTCTGAACTGCCACACAGTCTGTGTGCTTGTTAACACTCCAAACATCTGCACTGTCAGTCGTCGGTTGTCAAAAGACAAGAGACAGCAAAACTGTTCTGGTGGTCAAACTGAACTCAAAGCTGAGTTGAAAAGTCATGAGACAACCAGCTCTTTATCTGTAGGAGACAGCGCGGCATTAATACACCCCCTTCTAACAACCAGTAAAGGTCAAGCAGCACAAGTTGTATATAATCCTGTTAGACAGAATTGCTGAGAGAAGAACAAAATAACGACTGAGAAAAGAGTTGCAGGTTTTTTAGAGCAATTGGAAAAGATAGAAACTGATTCATAAGGGACATTGCGATATGAGCCGCTTTTTGAGCGGATGAGTTTTAAATTCCAAAATCAGAACCAGAATCAGAATCACATTTATTGCCAAGTATGTGCAGACATACAAGGAATTTGACTCCGGTTTTACCACTCACTTGTACATACACACAAACACAGAACAATAACACAGCACAACAGAGAACACATACAACTACAGTATAACTAAGTAAGTAAAGTAAAACTAAGTAAAGTGGTAGTAGAATAAAGTGGTGGCAGTGGGAGTGCAAATAAATAGTGAGGTAGTAGTGCAATGAGGTATATAATAAATACTGGATAAATATATGTATGTAAGTGTTATTTACAGCAGGGTTGATCGCAGTGACAAGGGGACATGTAATGACTGAATGATGTAGAGCTGGGTGGAATGATATCATATGGTCATTGACAATGTATGACAGATTCATATGGTTATTGACAATGTATGACAGATTCAGGTGTTTAACAGAGTGATGGCCTGTGGGAAGCAACTGTTCTTGTGTCTGGTTGTGTTGGCTTACAGTGTTCTGTAGCGCCTGCCAGAGGGGAGAAGGGTGAATAAGTTGTATCCAGGGTGTAGTGGGTCAGCAGTGATGTTTGCTGCCCGTTTTCAGACTTTGGAAGTGTATAGGTCCTGGATGGAGGGAGGTTTGGCACCAATGATTCTCTCTGCAGTCCTGATTGTCCTTTTCAGTCTGTGTCTGTCCTGTTTCGTGGCTGAACCAAACCAGACAATCAGGGAAGTGCAGAGGACTAACTGGATGGCTGCAGAGTAGAACTGGATGAGTAGCTCCTGAGGCAGGCTGAACTTCCTGAGCTGACGCAGGAAGTACATCCTCTGCTGGGCCTTTTTGATGATGCTATCTGTGTTGGATGACCGCTTCATGTCCTGTGAGATGGTGGTTCCCAGAAACCTGAAAGTTTCCACAGTAGCCACCATGTTATTGAGTATGGTGATGGGGGGCAGTGTTGGGCTGCTCCTCCTGAAGTCCACTGCCATCTCCACAGTCTTGAGCGGGTTCAGCTCTAGGTTAATCTGACTACACCAGAGGACCAGCTGTTCAACCTCCCATCTGTATGCAGACTCGTCACCTTCACTGATCAGGCTGATGACGGTTGTGTCGTATGCAAACTTCAGGAGTTTAACAGACCAGCCACTAGAAGTGCAGTCATTAGTGTAGGAGAGAAGAGCAGTGGCGAGAGCACACATCCTTGGGGGGCACCAGTGCTGATCGTCCGAGTGTTGGATGTGATCTTCCACAGCTTCACCTGCTGTCTCCTCTCCGTCAGGAAATGTTTCTGGCCCGGTTGTACAGGACTCTGTCTCCACTTACGTAGGCCTCCTCCTTGGCCTGGCAAAGCCGCCTGAGTTTTGAAGTGAACCAGGGTTTATGTCTGCTGTATGTACAGAAGGTTTTAGTCTGCGCACACATGTCCTCACAGAAGCTGGTGTATGATGTCACAGTGTCAGTGAGTTAATCCAGGTCTGAAGCTGCAGCCTCAAAAACACTCCAGTCAGCGCAGTCAAAACAGGCCTTTAGTTCCAGCTTAGCCTCAGTGGTCCATCTCCTCACAGTCTTCACCACAGGCTTAGCAGATTTTAGTTTCTGGCTGTAAGTTGGGAGAAGATGGACCATGCAGTGATCGGAGAGCCCCAAAGCTGCGTGGGGCACAGAGCGATAGGCGTCCTTTAATGTTGTGTAGCAATGGAGTGTTTGTGACACTTAACATGCTGTCTATATTTTGGAAGTTCACGGCTGAGATTCGCTTTGTTGAAGTCCCCAAGAATAATGAGCAGGGAATCTGGATGTTTCTGCTCCATATCCGTTATCTGGTCAGCCAGGTGTTGAACAGCCTCACTCACACAGGACTGAGATGGGATGTAAACTCCGACCAGGATAAACGAGTAGAACTCCCGCGGTGAATAAAACGGATTACAGTTTGTGAAAATTGTCTCTAGATGAGGGCTGCATGATTTCTTCAACACTGTGACATCTGTACACCAACCTTCGTTAATATAGAAGCAGATTCTGCCTCCTCTCCTCTTCCCCGTCAGCGCCGTGTTGCGGTCTGCTCGGAAAAGCTGAAAGCCCTGCAGATGTAATGTTCTGTCCGGGATGTGCTCGTTGAGCCAGGTCTCGGTGAAGCACAGAGCGGCAGATCTGCTGAAGTGGATTGTGGATTGTGGATTTTTTCCATTACGGAGAAGCAGTTCGTCCATCTTGTTGGTGGACACTTGCAAGATGAACTGACGGGAGTGCAGCACGAAATCCTGGCTTCCTCAGTTTAACGAGCGCGCCAGCTCGCTTGCCCCATCTGCGTCTCCTGCGAATCCCACAGAGAGCTGTTGCTCCTCCAACTAAAATGTCTAACTAAAACTTTCAGGATTTAGGGATAACGATGGAGAAGTGTCTCCAGATGACTGGCCTATGTTTAAAAGTTTCTCCCGAGTATACTGGATTAGAAAGGAACTGGTTGAACCACAAAAAACACAAGAAGAGACCAGAAGGTAATTCAATGTACTAGAAAATGGAAAATAAGATGAAATTATATATATGTGTGTGTGTGTAAAGACACACACACACACACACATTATCATCATCAGTGAATACCTCTCCTATTTAATTAAAAATATTGTGATACAAAGTGGGAAATTTATATATTTTAACCCCAAAAGTATAATGTATGAAATAATATAATCACTGTTTAAGTAGTAATCTGTAATTTAATCCATTTAATTTTTAAAAAATATGTTCCCAAAATCCTAGTAACAAACATCCTGTAATGCACTGTTCAACATACAGTGGCAACTATAGCCAATGGCACTGTAAGGAATGATTTTGTGGCAGTGTTGACCCAGGGCCCTGTTGATATTTTTACTTTGCTTAATGCTCACTAACTCATTTGGAAGCAGAAAGCAGTTATAGTAAGAGCCTACAAGGATGGGGAAAAACTCAAATAACAGTAATAAGTAATCCAAGTAATAAGTAGTGAAGAGTTTGAGGGGATTAAAAAGGGTATTATGTTTATTTTTTACTTAATTAGTGCATGAATTTTTGAATCATTGCCAACAACATGTTTATCAGGTTCGCAGTGATCTTGATTTGTGATGTCTGACCACTAAAAGCTAATAATTTCATCTTCAAGTCCAAGGGAACATTTGTGACAGCTGAAGAAAAACTCCTGTGTTTCCTGAGATATCACGTTGGTGAGGAGGACAATCTTGACACAGTGTGTCTTCAGGTTGCTTTGTCCATCTGTTCAAGAACAGATGGACAAAGTCAAACCCACTGACAGCAGCATAAGGACAAGGATCTGATGGTTAAGTCAAATAGTTGAAAATTTTGTTTCAGACTTTGCATCTTAAAGCAACACTTATCTTTCTGAGAATTTTACATTTTTCTTCGTTCGAGTTAAAATGCTATTAATAGAATGGTGCACCGTCTTATAATGTTACAGAAAACCCTGCATGTGTTTTTGCTCCTCGTGTTCCTCCACTAGAGAACTTGTTTGTCTTTTAAATACCACCGGTATTACATCGCTACATGTTGCTTATACTTTCCATTCATATGGCTACAACACAATACACTGAGTTTCTGCTATTTGAAGCAAAAAAGAAAAAAAACTGTGATGTGATGTATGTATGTCACATGTGTACAGCTGTACCGATGCAACGTACTCATTTACTAGTTTACTCAACAGGCCTGAAAAATCAGAACACGACCGGGCCTGATCCGTGGGAGTTGAAGTCCAGATGGAAGCAGTCACTGGGTCATCAATGACCATGTTTAAGTTTTAAAACTCCGGGATTGCGTTTGACTGTGTTGGTTGAACAGTAACCTCTTAAAATCAGACCCAGAATCAATCAAATGTCTCGTTCCCATTTCACTCGCTTTCCTCTTCTGTTTACTGTTGCCTTGCCAATGCATGCGGGAGGGGCGCGTGGAGGTAAAGCAGGAGGAAGAGGTGGGTGGGACTTTGGATTGAGGTGGAGCTGCTGATTTTCAAATGTTTGTGCTTTGCTGTGTGAAATGCCAGAAAGAGAGTTGCTTTAAATCCAAAATATGTTTATTTATAAGTCAAGATTTGTCATTTGTAAAGCCTCTCCTCACTTAGAAACCTTAAGTAGCACATTATATTGCCCAAATTACATGGGTATTCTTTCATCAATGTGTTGCTGTTTAAAAATGACACATAATTACAGTGACTGATTTCTCTTCTGAGAACCTGTACATGTGATTATTATTTTGAGCCAGCTTTTTGTTAGGGGGCTTTAGGGCCACATGCTGCATGTAAGAGAGAACAGAGTAATTATAAAAGGAGATTTGCTGTCTTATTAAAATTGCAGTTCAATCCTGGCTGCTTTTATTGGTACATAATGAATCGGAAAAGATTTATTGTGACATGGTTGCTTTGCTTTGGCCTCCTCCCAGACAAAAGAGGAACAATTAGTGATTTCCATTTTAAGTGTTTTCTCAGGATCCAAAATGTTTTTTGTTATACTGTTTGCCTTTTTAAAACCAAGAACACTTTGATTCAGGTTCACATTTGTTTTTAGCATTTCTGATTTTGGTTCTGGCTCCTTTTCTTTTCTTTTTTTTACCTTTGAAAAACAACTTCTGAGCATTTTCTAATTGGAAATTCACACTGACATGAAGTCAGGGCTTCAGGGAAAACACATGATCTTTGAAATAACATGCATTCATACTTTTCATGATCTGTTTCTTCTACATTTTTTTAAGCTGATTAAGTTCAAGCAATGGAAACTGAGAAAATGGTTTAAGAGGAAACAAAAAGACAGTGGAACAGGTTCGTATGAATTGTCTATATGTCCACCAGTGCAGTTAGTACGCATAGTGTCAACAGTCCACGAAGTCAAAAACATCCACAGGGCTGGATGACAGAACTTTCATCACTGAAATTCACAAGCATTTAGGCTGCATACAGCTGTACTTTTAGCTAACACCAAAATGTTACCATGCTTATGTTTACCATACATAATACTACTTATGTTTGCCATCTTAGCTAAGCATCTTGGTATGCTAATATTTCCAAACACAAAGTAGAGTGAGGCTGAAGGAAATACATTTATTATAAAGCACAAGCATCAAACTCAACCTATAGAGTCAGCAGAGAGAGTCATCTGGCTATTCACACCAAATTTCACAACAACTATGGTCTCGCATGAAAAGTCAGGAAGTTCACAGCAAACCGTACAGTAGTTAACAGCAGTTTCTTCAATAGGAATGGGAGAAAATATGATTCGCAAATATCCTCTCCACAGACTCCTTCACTCCAAGAATACAGAGTACAGCTTAGGGTTTGGGAACAAGCCTGAGTCATGTTAAACTGCCTCTGTGGTTGTGGCCGCCTCTCTCAGGACTTCTGACATCAAGCGGTGTCAACGAGACCAATGACATCTCATTTAGAGTGGAGTGGATATTCTGCAGGCATCTTTCGGCCAACAGTTTGTGGTGGATAGATGTATAATGCATGTCTACTGAGATGTAAACATATGCTGCAGGCTGTGTTCCTGTGGCTGTGTCCATTACTTTGGTGTGTAAATGAATATGTCAAAACGGAGGTGTGCGTAGAAAAGGTGGGAGGATGGTGATGTTGCTGAAGATTCTCGCAGGCAACAACTGGAAACACGTACACAAACGGCAACTTCCAACAAGGCTCTAATTACGTGACAAATGAGCACTGTTACCCAAAGTCACAGCACAGACTCAAGAGTCTGCCTTTCCCTGCTCCATTCATCTTGGGGAGACAAGGCAGCGCTGTTTTAAGATGATGTTTATGCAGAGTATACACAGCATATTATTCATGCCGCGCTGGATCAAAAGACCAATATTTACTCTGCCAGCTCTTTGTCCTATTTGTCTCAGTTTTTGAATGCAGCTTGGATATCAACAACATTAACCAGCATTGAGAACAATAACTGAGGCTGGTGGTGGTGACCAGTGGTGTCCACGCAGGAGACACCATGCAGCTGTTCTTTCTCTAGGAACCTCTGTGGGGGCTACTTTGAATGATTGCAGCATTTTTTGCATGAGCATGAGGCGAATAGATGAATAAATCATATTTTTTGTTTTAAAATATGTATTCTTGTGGCTGTAATTTAGAAGTGTTTAATGTTAAAGTTGCAACACATGAACCAATGTTTAAAAGAGCCTAAAATAATGGTTGAAACATCCAACCTCTGCCCCTCCAAAAGGAGCGCCGATGCAAACTTGACCAAATGACACTTAAAATGTATGAAAACTGATCATCGCATGATTTCACACATCTTTTTAGATTACACATAAACAGTTCAACAATTCATTTTCATTACCTGAGTCTGATCTGTCCTGACAGATGCGTGTTATTTCACAGTATCCAGTAAAGAGACATTTTCCAAAATCCCTCAAACAGCCTTCATTTCAGAACTGCATGAGCAATCAAAATCTTAAGTGTTTCAACATCAAATGACGGCTTGCACAAACAAGATGATCTGAGAATAACAACAGTGGTATTTTAGCAGGTGTGGGTAATAAACACAGTCTAATTGGGGCAGGACAGTGGGAGATTGATGTGGAGACAGTGGAGAGATGCAGCCACCTGTTTGTTTTTCATCTCCAATCCTTCCCCAGGATCCTCTCTGCAATTACAGTCAAGGTTAAGATATTCAACTCCAATAAAAATCAGGATGCTGACATCACGTCAAGCTGTATTTTATCATGCTGTGTCACATTCCATCGTAACAGCATAAAATCGACTGTCATTTGACCTCTTTGGCTCTGCTACAGCATAACTTTGGCAGATGAGTTGGGGGGAAAATAAGAAACTCCAGAAAAAGAAGTTAACTGGACCAGATGGATTATTAGTCTGACAAAAAAGAAGCTTGATTGTTGATGACTGAGACTCGCTGCCAAAGCAAGAGAAGAGAGAAGCCAAAAAAGGGCTGTATGTTTGGATGATGGATTCTTATCAGACCCCTTGATTAAAACACCTCCTTCCCCGTATGATCACATGTATTGACCTAAATATGTAAAGAAATAAAAAAAGACGACAAATAATTAGACCATACAGGAGATATACTTGCGGAAGATAGACACTGCAGAAAACAAGCAAGTTGAAATCATAAATTTAGAGTTGTCTAACCCAAGTCCAGGAAGCTGATAAATTGTTATGAATGGAAATGTCACCAATACCAACCCTCGCAGGTGATGGTACACTTGGAAACATTTGAGGGGGCGTGGGGGCCCCATAACGCAGATGGTGAAAATTAAACTGTCACTCACTTAACACCCTACGACTCATAGTTACATATTTTCTGAATAACAATGACAGATTGCTGCAAGAGCATACCGGAAGATTTGATGACTCCTGGGTAATGAGAGTGGAGTTTGAATTGAGTTACGGAGGCTGTTGATGCGGCATCATAAATTTTAAGCATTGTAAATTCCTCAGCTTGTGGCGCTGTAGATTTCAGATCATGGCACAATCATGATGCAATAAGCTCCCCACGAGTAAAATGATGTAATTGGGTTGAGAGTACATGGCTCTTCAAAAACATTAAAAAATAATTGATTCTAACACATAAACAACTGAGTGGTGGTTGATTTGCACAGTGCCGAGAGGTCAGAGGTCATTCCGGAAAATTCAACATCTCAATCTGCACATTTATCTCAGGAAACATCAGTTCATCCATCAAAATCTGCTCATCCAGTGTTCTGTAAGATCTGCAATGACGTGGGATGCCACTTCAAACATACAGACAATCAAAAGGAATAGTTTAGCATTTTGAGATGTACTGTTTTTCACCTTCTGACAGAATCAGATGAGAAGGTGGGCACCCCTCCCGTGTCTGTCGGTTAAATAATAAGGCTATAGCCTGGTTAGCTTAGCTTACAGCAGGGAAACAGCAGGTAAAATCCATCCTACCGATACCTTTAAAATAAATGCTATTCTCATTTGTGTAATCTGTACAAAACAGGGCTCCAGACTAACCACCATCCACCACCACCACCATCCCGAAATCGTCCCCAAATACAATCTGAACCGTCCAAAATCAGCACCCGTGTGTCGGGCTGCGTCTGCTTTTTAATCAACATCGCACAAAAGCTCAACTATAGACCTCTGCAAGCCTAACTAAACGATCATGAGTGGATTAGGTAGGCGTCAGAGGGTACATCACAAATAAACGTAGCTATCAGGTATTTAAAAAAAACATGACCTTTGACTCCGGAGTTGAATTAGTACTGGGTCTTTTTTATTTTAGATCTGGTGTCATTTTGTGTCATGTCATCACCCCCAGGAGTTTTTCTTTTCAAAAACCAAAGCATGATTATGAAGTGCAGCTCAAAGCAGCACTGTGCTCCTGTGATAACTTTTCAGCATTCTGTGTATTGTTGATTTCGTGGGTCTGCTGTCAGTCTCATGTAATAGTCTGTGCAGGAGTCTCATGCTGCAAGAAGTTGCACACTGTTTATGTAGTGACAGTAATATGCACATTCTCAGTGCAAAAACTCCTCTTTGTCCCGACTGCATCCCGAGGGCTATTAATTATCGTCTCAAATACATGATTTTATGTCCCAGAGACAACAGGACGGTGTTAGTCATGAAACCTGATATAAAAACTGATATATAGTAGAGAAGGTTGCTATTGGGTAAAAAAAAAAAATCACTGTGGCTTGTTTGCATTTCTTTCTTCAATCTCATTAGCCTTTGGCAGCAGCTCTGAGCCCAGGATGCAGCTACGCTTCCCCTGCAAAATAGTGTGAGAGGATATTTTGTATTGGTGGAATATTTGCACATGCAGAGGTGAGTGCTGTCGTTGTAACGGCCGACTTCCTACAAAAAGACAGACATGACTGAAAACCTCAATATCATTTGCCTCTTTCAGTCTCATGTAGCTCATGTAGGTTGCTAGCTCAGAGGTTGTTGTTTGTAACAAATCCTGTAGGTGATTTGAAAAATGGTATTAATCAGGTGAAGCAGAAATGGGGGTGAATGTTCCATGGACAAGGTGCCCAGGTTATACTTACAGCCTAAATCTGGTGAGTCACACCACCAGGCAG
This sequence comes from Selene dorsalis, assembly GCA_900303245.1. Taxonomy (NCBI): domain Eukaryota; kingdom Metazoa; phylum Chordata; class Actinopteri; order Carangiformes; family Carangidae; genus Selene; species Selene dorsalis. The sequence continues at coordinate 56,713 of OMNW01035819.1, forward strand.
CCAGTGGAAACTCCACAAAATGAATGGTTGTAGCTAAAAAAATGTGCGGGAACAAATTCTCCAGATAAAAGAAAAAAAAAAGAACGTTTTATCTCTGTTAGGATTCACTAAGCTTGAAAACAGCAAGCCAGTTGTTTGACTACATCTAGAGGGTGAAAATGTTACCTGTTCCAAACAGCCACACTCCTACCATCATTGATTCATCAGGGCATCATAATGGTGCCTCGTTTTATGCGAGTACTTTTAGACGACCTCTCCTCAGAGGCATTCACGCTGTTGCACTCAGCATTACGGCCTGAAAGAGACCTAAACCTCGTTTGACATTCTCACCTCCGCAAAATCTGGACAATTGCTGTGGAAAATGAGCACAGCACTCTGTCAGTTTTGGAAACACTTCACCTAGCCTGTGTGCCTTTGGGCTGCAGAAATAAAAATGGAGCTGCAGAGGGAAAACCCACGCAAATGCATGGAGAAAGTGCATGCTCCATCCAGGAAGGCACCAGCCAGCTGGTGTGTTTGATCCCAGGAACTTCTTGCTGTGAAGTGACACTGCTAACTAAACACTGAAGTACTCCGCTGCCCTGGATTCATACAGGGTTTACATAATTAGTTCAGTGGTGCACGTACCAACTGTGGTGCATATTACTGTGTTGATAAAATTACCTCAATGACAGAAAATTAATCAGTGATGACTTTGATAATGAGTTAATTTTCCTTGTAACTTATGAAACAAAGATGCCGAACATTCGAAGGTTTGAATGTGAGGATTTGCTGCAACTGTCGACACCACTGTACTGTGATGTAAACTAAAAGTCTGGGCGACTTACTTGAGGATAACTTTTGTGAATAAAAACTTATGAAAAAGCTTCTGTTCACAGTTTAAATCTCTGTCGAACTCTTTTCGTTTGCGTTTATTAGAGAGTTCAAGAACTTCACTGGGGATGAAGCGGGGTAGGACTGAGTGTGTATATGTGTGTGTGTTTTTTCACAAGAGGTCAAATTAAGGGAACATTTGCAACGCGTGTGTGTGCTGTCTACACACATGCACATATAAGTAAGAAGAAGAAGAAGAAACCTTGTACAGGCCAAAATAAAAAGAGCAATGAGATCAGACGCCTCAAGGCTCTATAGTGGGAGGGAAATTGAGCATTTTTCATTCTCTCCTTATCTTCACTTGAACTCTGAAACCTCCCTTTCACATGCAAATGCAGCACTATTCAAAGACAGGTCAACTGTTCCCCAATGAATAAAGATGCAGTTCAAACGTCCACTCTTTTACACATGTACCGCAAATAGTGATTGATGTATGGGAGCATGTAAGGGGAAGAAAGAAAATGGAGATGGCACAGGGCGTTAAAATGACTGAGAAGAAAAAAAGTCGCAAACTGCTTGCTCGTTGCAATGTCAGATAAAACTTAGCAAAATTGCTCTACAGTAACACACTGACAGGTTAAACCACTTTCATTGCATTTTTGAGATCACTGGTGTCATTCCGATTAACAAGAGGGATAAATAAGTCAATTCGAAGCTGTTTTAGTGCAGTTATCAGCAGCTGCTGCTTGCTGACATATAAAGAGGAGGATGCAGGTGCCATTCGGCACATTTCATTCCCAAATTTGACTGTGAGTGTACAGTGGACAGTTGAGTAGGAGGTGAAGAACGCAGATACACAATGACAACACCTGATGTGTTTCACTGCATGCCAAATTCCCAAGATACTGCTGCTCTTAACCAGATTGTTGACGGTGTCTCACACCATCAACAACAATAATAACAATTTCTCATTGCAAGACTAACTTAAAAGGAGCACTCTTGTTAGACCAGTTGAATTTGTCGCAAGGTGGACTACTTGGTCTGTGAAAACAGCTGTAAAATGTCCTCTGTGGGTCTGAAGGACCCTTTACACAGTCTGATAACTCTGATGATCTCATTAGAGTTGTTTGAGACACAGAGGCTGCGCTACCATCTGGGTGTGTGGAGTTTGAAAGACTCCCCTCTACAGGTTGACAGTGTAAACAGCTTTCTGTGAACCACAGTTATATTTTACATTTACTCATTTGGCAGATGGTTTCATCCACAGTGACTTACAGAAGAGGGTTATGACTAAACTTCACCGCTGTAGGAAAACTTGGTGTAAGTACTCCATCTGCTCAAAACATGCAAGGCCAGCAAGTAAAGAAGCTCAGTGAAAGTGCATAGTGATAGTCAGGCATGTTAGGCTGTTAGGTGGTCAGAGAAGAGGTTTCAAGTCTTCAAGAGAGGCTTGAACACAGAGAATGACGCCCCTGTCCTGATGGTGTTTAGTGGCCTGCTCCACCATCGGTCTGGGTTGTGATTGCCTTGTTTGCAGTGATGACAAAGCAAGACAGCAGTGCCTGGAGGAACACAGTGGGTGAAAAGAGGTGGTATGTTTAAGTTCAGTGGGTATTATTGAGTTTTACTGACCATGGTGGTCACCCAACAACAAAAGTCTGCTGCAGTGACTACAAGAGCAGCAAAGGATGAAGTCAGGTGCTGAATCAACAAAGCCTTTGTTACCTGTGTGAAACCAATTTCTTTTATCCACGACCGCGCCACTCCCTAGGCTGTGTTATCACTGTTGCCGTGACAACAAAAATACTTCTTTCAACCCAAAGCATGATCTTTTTCTGTACCTAACCAAACCCTATCAATAAATTTTGAGCTATTTTGAAGTTAAATAATTCAACAGTGTTTTTTTGCATTTGGGTGCAGCCTCTCTGGAGGATAATACAGGCACTGTGTGTTCATATCCAGCAGCATGTTTACAAAAAGACGTCAGTTTGTCTTTACAGTTAGCAAATATAACAAATGCACAGCAATCCCAGTGGACCACACAGAGAGCATGGAGGAAATCTCTTTGATGACTATCACATTTCATCAGCACTTCTCTATTTTTCAGCCATCATCTCCACAAATACAGTAATCATTTGCCGCCTTTGGTTTTGCTCCATCAACACATTATGTACCGAAGCACCCTTCAACTTGCAAAACCCACCCACATTCTCTTTTGATCAGAGCTACTCAAGATTAATTGAACCATGATTTACTCTAAATAGGTCTGATTACAACGCTCATTAGCATTTTTCTTTCCAAAGGAATACTTTATCAAAGCCACACCTGGTCACTTTGTATGTGTGAGACTTCATGGTCCGCGGGAGAGCTGCTCGACTAATGAGCACACATAGTAATTAAGAACGTTTCGCATTCACGTAATGATTAGTTCTCATTTAGACGGTGATGTAAGCACACTTTCATGTTACATGTGTGCTTACAGTGCATTGTTTACTATTACATGACCAAGAAAGAGTGACCAGGAGACATCTAACAGTGACTCCTGTTGTTGTTCATTTTAAGTATAACATGATGCTTTTCAAGCCTTTGTCCTGTACCTACATCATAGGCTGGATGAGAAAAGTATAACCCATTTTTCCATTTTATTCCATTGGTCATGTGCTCTCGTCTTGGTCGGACTTTAACTGATGAGCCAATGACCACGAGACACACAACAATATGGAGGTGCTATTTGTTACACTGCTGGGTTGCCCATGTGCAATTTGTTTTCCCAGCACTTTCCCCCCTCTGCCATCCACACTCATGTCAGTATTAACTACTTACTTGTACCTCTGTCTCTCAAGATCCTCCTCAATATTTACATTCCTGTTTCTCTCATATTGTGTCAATGATACTCATCCCCCTTTCTCACATTTCAATCCAACCTCTTCCTTCTAATCTGTTTCTTCTTACCTCACACATTTCCCCTGACACTCCTCAAGGCACTTGCTTTCCCACCTATTCCTTTTATTTACCTTTCTCATGTTTTAAACCAGACAAAGAAATAGGCTTAGCTTAGCTGTTACTGGCTCTAAATCTTTTTGGCATAATACATTAAACAACAACATGTATCACATGCAGGGGCTGATACAGACATCTCAGAGCAGCTTTAATGTCTCTATTTGAAATAACAAGCTAGAGCCATGAGACGATGAGCTTAGATCCAAAGCACATCTCCTAGTCAAACGTATATTTTGTTTACATCTATTTTTCTGTATTGAATAAACAGACTATTTTTTTATGTGTTCATAAGCGCAATTTGGATTGAATTTTGGATCAGGGGTTTTCTTCTGCTTCCAAGACTGATGCTATGCTAAGCTTAAAGGGGAACTATGCAAGTCTGGTCGCTTTTCCGCTGTTTTGCCAACCCTCCTCCAGTCCATGTGCATTTATTTTTAACAAAGCCGGCAAAAAAAGCAGTCCATGGAGCGCTGGATAACATTACAATGATATGATGTTGATATTTGTGTAGTCTTAACCGTCATAAACGAAAGATTACGGGTCACAGAGACGAGACCTGGGACACCGTGGCGGAGGCCAAGTGCTGCACTGATGTTGCAAGGTTGGTTTTCAGCCCAAAGACTCCAGGTGGAAGACAGAGAGCCTCCATTCTCCCTCGTAACACGTTACAAGTCATTTATTTAACCACCACAATCACTCTGAAGCTGTTTAATTAAGGTAAAAATGTACCATAGCCATGGGAAAATCCTGCATAGTTCCTCTTTAAGAGTACTGGGGGAGCACCAATTTCCCCCTGTAACACTCAGCACATAATAGCACTATGGTACTGGTTTGTACATGTTGGTGGAATAAGAGAAGAACTAAAAGGGGCTATTTGTAATTTAATTCTTCTGCAAAAAGTGGTTTCTTGCTGGGAGCACGTGGTGGTGACTCCTGCTTGACAAGAGCTTTGGCTATTGTAGTGTTTAGAAGACCAGAGGCTATAGTACACCCTCTGAGTAGAGCTACGTCTTCAGTGCTTTGAAGATGAGCCAATGCTGGAAAAAAGCAAAACAGGCCAGGGCAAGCTGGTTAGCTTGCTTCAACAGAAGACATGACAGAGTTAGCACTGTCACTGGTTTTTAATGCTGTACATAATAGCAACTAAATAAGTGAGTTTTATACTTAAATCGCAGTGTTTTTTGTGGACTGATAGGTAGCTGTTAATGCTGTTAATAGGATAGTTGAGAGAGACAGGAAATGGGGAGGCAGAGAGAAGGGGAATGACATGCAGCAAAGGGCCACCAGATTTGGGATTCGAACCAGGAGTGGCTGCAGCAAGGACTGTGGTCTCTGCACATGGGGCGCCTGCTCAACCCACTGAGCTGTACGACACCGCAGGAATTACATTTTTATATCTTCTTCTTTTCCATATTGGATAAATGTCAAACATTATTCAACAGTAGCTATCATTTCATGAGGTATCATCCTCATTTCCTCAGGTAGTACAAAGGTTTACTTGTAAGAAAACCTAACTTTCTTGCTTTTGAGGGCCAAAGACAGGCCAACTCACTGCTGAGTGCTCTGATAGGAAATTAAATAGCAATCAATGCTGAATGTAACATCTGCATTGACCCAGTCTCTGAACTAGAATTACCAACGACCTTGGTCTGCATTCTCAAGATGATGGCTTTTATATTTTTAAAAGAAGGTAAGCTGCTTGCTTGTAATTCATTTTAAGTACCCTGGAGGATAATGTGGTGTATTAGGTTAATGTAATAAACTCTTTACTTATTGAGGTTTAGAAGTTCAAATATCACCCACTGAAGAGATAAAAGAGGTTCTACACTTCATTCAAAGACCAAAACACTCCTTAAAACTCTCTAAAAGTTGAGTGTGATTTAGCTCCTCACAGGTGGCAAAACTCCCCTGAACTTTAATAATGAGACTGACAAGTAGAAGAAGAATGGACGACCATTTGTCTTCAAACCGTTTGCACACTTGGAGGTTCAGTGACACAGCGGGGTATAATGAAGATGGTGTGAGACTGGACATCAGTTTCACTTTCAGATATTTGACTTGGTGTTAATGAGATTTTTGGTCGCCTGTGTCATTCCTGCTCCCCAGCATGTGTCTGTCAGTGGCTCAGAGGAGCCAGTAATGACATTCAGCCACCCCGCTAAGGACCAGTGATTAACGAATTGAGGGCGCACTGGTGCGTGGATGTAAACGTTCAGTGCACAAAGCTGTGACATGACTCCACAATATCGAGGGAGAACATATAGCCACTGCCGCCTCTACCTGCATCATAATGTCTTTATATATACACGAGAGCTGTGACTGGAGAAATCACCTGATGAAGCTGAAATATGGACAGAAGCTGAAGCACAGAAGCAAGGAGGAGGGAAAATGGCAAGAGCATAAAGGCTGCATTTGGAGACAGCCAGGCACAGGCTTAGGGGAATAGAGTACGACTTTGTCTACCCAACGCGGAATGAAGTATTTCACTCACCAAGATATAAAATGTGAACAAAAACATGAGGTCTACATTTGGGATGTTCTTTCTGGCAAAACTAAACTATTTTTATTTTTTTACTTGGTCTTATTAACACGTGTTTGTGTAGCCAAAGCCCATAACACCTTACTGCTCTATGCCATAGAGCACAGTTCTTTAAACTAACACAAACTAAGAATGCACCAGCGAGCCACAGTGTTGCACTCACATATTCCCTCATTACTGGACACTGTAGTTTCTTTTGAGTTGATTGCACGTGCACAGTCCTGAGGCTGTAGAAACTCAGTCGAGCACAAATTAACCACCACTAAAAGTAGTCCCCATTAAATGCATTATTTACTCATGTTTGAGCAATGTTTGCTGGAAAGTCCAGTTCCCAAATATTTATTTTTTGCAAGTATCTATCTAAATTTAAAGATTTTCATCTTCAATCGGAACAGAAAAGCTCGGGGCAAAGAACCACAGATGGAGAAAAAAAAAGAAAAAAAACCTTTGATTTTGGAATTTTCTTTCATTTTTTGACATCAACAAACATATATAGCATTGCCAGACACGTCCTTGAAGTGGGCAGACAGGATTTGCCCACGTTTGTCCAACAGACAGTATTAATATCATGGGTCGGTTTGTAAGAAAGCCCGTAGAGCTTGGTAACGCCACAGTCCTTCGATTGTGATCAGGCCCTTTGGGCAAATTGACAATACAACAGCACTCAAATAGTTTCAATACAAATTTAGCCTCTGCAGTGGCGAGAGAGATTTTCACTTGATGTTGCCATGACAGAAAAGACGGCAAAGTTTTTCTGGAAAGTTGTATTGTTTATTTTAATCACCCTTCATTAAAGTTATTAGTAGTCTGACACAACCGGGCTTGATTGAGCTGCTGATTTAGATGCGTGAACATCCAATTGTGGTATGAATCATGTCACTTCCAGAGTGCTGCCTTTGTTTTTAACAAGCTTGATTACAAATGGCAACCAGGACATCTGCGATCCAAAATGACAATCAACATTCTGACAGTATAGAGAACTGTCTCCAACCAGAGTGGTGGATTGTTTGTTGTATAATGCCACACCGTTACTGATGTGTTGAGGTTAAACAAGCGTGTCTCTCTCAGTGTTAAACTTATTTCTTCTTTAATCAATTGATTAATCTTGTTTTCTCATATTCCATTTTTGACCAGCATGCAACATTTCTTTTTTCTTGCCTGTTTTTCTGGCAGACATAATTTTGCAGCAATAAGCACCCATCACATTTTTCTGAATATCTCATAAATCCCGTAGACAAGCAGTAATAGCTCTCTGTGCCCTTGCTGTCAGATCTACTTTGAGTTGGTGCAATGCCAATGCGTTATTACCCACGATGTCCCGTGGCAGGTTGTCTTCCTTGTCTAAACAGCACTGCCCACCAAGGTAGAAAACCAACAGTGTCATTCAGGGAAATTAGGGCCACTCAGAAACGTTCTAATTTTGACATACTGTTTTTTAAAAATCCTGCCAGTTTCAATATCTAAAGGCGGGCCCTTTAACTGTGTTAGTCAGGTGTTTGAGGACGAGTGACAGTGCTATTCGGAATAAACTGGTTCCCTTACTTAACATGCTGAAGTGTAAAAATAACCTTGGATTTAATGTGAATGAAGCTTACAAGTGCTCTTTGGGCTAGATTCAGTCTACTTAGTACAGGGCGCAGTGGTCCGAGCACTGAACTGTCAGCTCTTCAAGCTGGTGTCGTGCTTTATTAGTAAAATCAGACCCCCCTTTGCTATATGGCTTGTGCATTAGCATAAACATATGTGGCTACTTTCTTTGGCATGCAGGTGGTGATTTAATTAACCAAGGACCCTTAGGGCTGCTAAACCACTGTGATTTCATGGTGTCGACACGGGCTTGTTCCTCATTCTCAGTGTGACACAGAGCCCCGTTCCCAGTTGTTAAAACAAATTTGAATTAATAGCAATATCCCCTTAAAATGGTTCATGTCAAATGAGGTAATGGATTCACTCTGTCTCCTCTCTGTCTGGCGCACACTCTGTGTTTATTAGCACAGATTCTGACTCAGGACGAGGCCATTAGCGTAAATGAATGACACATGCCTGCAATGTCAAAGGTCAGCCACCACATTATGAGTGAATAATTTCCACAAGAAAAAGAATGCACCGCTACAAGCCAACAGCTAGGATCCTATTCAGTTTTGATAGGGTATTTTGACTAGAGGCAAAACTCCAAATCTATTCAGTAGTCAATTCCCCCCCCCAGCTCTGATTACGAGCACTGCTGCAGCAGCAAGGTCTGATAGCTGCTATAATACTGCCAGACAGTCCAATTTCTCCCTTTGCTTCTTCCCCATGTCATTCATACTCACACACAGAGTCGAGTCTAGCTCTGTATACATAACCCAAACTAACTGCTATGATACACTATTGACTCAATATCAGACTGAGAGGAAAAAAAGAAGCAAAACACTTCCCTGCATCTATATTCTGTACGGGGTATCACAGGGCATCCAAATGCATTTCACTTCTTCTGGTGACAAACAAAGGTTTTGAAATTTAGTCAGCCATGGCAGTTTGAACAAATTAGAAGTTCTCAGTAGTGGAGGCAGGATTTTTGATGGCTTTGATAGCATCTCTTTGGGTTTCCTTTCTTCAGTTTCCTCCTTCTCTTTGAGACGTATCAGTAATTTGTCTGCATTTCCAGCCATGGACTGATTATAATAACGCTTCTATTGAATAGCACAATCAGCCCTCTGGCCTCACATGATTTTCCAAAGGGATCACTCACTCCGTCTTGACAAGAAAGAAAAGAGGAAGAGATAGAAGTGTGAGCATGCGCAGAGAAAAAAAAATCATAATCTTTCACTGAATTCCAGCTAATATCCTAACTATGTAGCTTTTTATAAATCATCAACGTTAAGACAGAGGGCACGTTGTTGGTGAGGTGAAGGTTTTTCTGAGGTTTCAGTTTTATGTAGATCACTTCCTATAGTGTGTTTGTTTCAAGTTGGTGACTATACTTGTGCAGACTACTGATATTTTACATTCGCTTTATAGTTATGTCATAAAAAAGTCAGCACAGAACCAGCCCATGCCCTCTCCCTGTGAATTGTGGATGTGGACGGTGATCAAACCTGCCACTTCCTCTCACAGTGACTAACAGGGATGACTATTATTTGCACGAGAAACACTTATTTCTGGATGAAAGCCATCAAAACAGCAAGGCTTGAAATTGAATATTGGAATCCATCATCTAACGGCATACACAGAGCAAGTCTTAAGTGGTGATTGAAAGCTTTGGCAAAATGCCCAGCTGGGTTTTTACATGAACCCTTTCAAGGTTTTAAGGTCTGCAGCATTTGACACCATGAAACCATTTGCTCTGTCTGAAAGCTTTTCTTGCTGCTTTGCGGTATCTGCACCAGTGGTGTGCTGATTGCAGCAGGAGAAGGAGTGAACAAGCAGATTGAAAAATGGTGTATCAAGTGCTGTTCTGCTTTCTCAGTCTTCAAGGCTTGTTCATAGATGGTTGCATCTCTGCCACTGTAGCCATGATTTCCCTATTAACAGGTGACTCAAATATAAATCGAAAACATCTTCAGCACTATTCTCCACAGGTTGAAGGTTTCAAGCTGGTGCACTTCTGCACAAACACCCAGTCAGAGATGTCAGAGCTGGTACTGTATATTTCCCCTTTGACAGCTAATGGAAAAACCTGCTGTGACATAACTTCTTTGGGTCTTGCCAGACGTAGTCTGGAGAGTCAACCTTTGGAAAACGCAGCAGTGGGTTTCTGCCATATGATTCACTGCTGAATTTGCCTTTGAGCTATTAAAAACTATTTCAGTAATCAATTTCAAGCTAAAGGGGATGGGTGTGAAAACCTCATGCCAGAGAAACTGGGCAAGGCACCTTGCGTTTTTAAGCCAAGGAGCTACACAGCATCCTAAGGGACGACTTTATTTGTCCCAAAGTCATGAAAGGAGAACTACAGTACATGTGAATAGATGAGATGATTTTATAGGTACTCATGTGCCTGAAGGCAAAACCATATGTACTTTTAAAATTTAGGAAAACCATAACTTTTTTTGTTTTTACTTTTTTTCATTTGGTTAAGACTGTAAAGATAGTTAATCACAGTCACATTAAGGCTGAATGGCATGGACATTATGTTCAGGGACTAGTTTGCCTTGAGTGATAGATGTGCCAGCCATGGCCAAGGGGAAGAATATACATCGACCCCACCTGCCTGTACTGCAGTTTAACATAGACTGCACTGTGTGCTCAAATTTGAGTTGGCTGGCTCAGGTAACAGAAACGTTGGCAGAAAGTACAAGACAAGAGAAAAGTTGGCAGAAACTGGTACTAACCCAAAGTCCAAAACACCCACTCAGATAGGACGTGGTTACTTCTGCTAATCAAACAATGTACTCCGTGTCTCCTGTTTTGATTATCTGCATTTGTATTAAAGCTTATTTATATCTAAAAGGCTCTACAAATTCACTAAAGTGGGATTACATGTATAGCATCAGGACAATAAGTTGCTGACACCTGGAATCCATCCAAAAACAAAACCTCTTGAATACAACCCTCAATCTGCTATACCCCTTCACAGCAGTCAAGGTAACTAAATTAAATGTTTTCTAATTTAAACGCAGACTTATCGTGAGGGTGTACCCATCACATTTGTTCTGTACTTAGTGGACCTCTGCTCAGCTACTGAGACATCTTTAATAATGCAGTCCCCATGAGGTGCCCCTTTGGTTCTGTATGAATTTTTAAAGTTCAATAAACGTTTCTTATCCACTGGCCATACCTAATGGCACCCATTACTATTTCATGTTTTAGTATTCTGTCCAGTGTTAAAGTCATTGTGCAGCATTGCTTTTGATCTTTCCAGGCCTGCGAGGATTCATCAATATGACCTGATGCACTGTGTTAAACATTGAAAATCCCGTTACCTTGATCACTACAGCTTCTATTAAGCAAATATTGAGAGCAAAACATATGCAGACTGCAGTGCATCAGTAAGTTTACAAGTCAAGTTTTACTGAATGTGCAGCTGATGACCGAGTGCTTTACTGAACCACAAAATGTTCTTTTCAGCCAAGTACTTTCGTTGCATGGTATACACCAGTGACATTTCATGCAGTAATAATACTCTATGATGTTTCCATGTCTATTTGTATGCTATTCATCACGGGTATTCAATTTAAATTCAAAGAGGTCAGTTACTAAACTTTCATCCAAGTCAAAGGTCAGAACTTTATAAAGTCCATATTGTGTCTCATAGCCTACACCTATGTCCATTCAATAAAATCAGCAATCAGCTCGACGAAGTTGTGAGGTGAAGTTACCATGTCATGACAGTTGTTGTGTTTTATCTCGCACTCCCTGAACGCTGCTGTCTCTTTTGAAAAAACTCTCTCAACTACGAGTGGGCTTCCTCCTTCACTGAATCACGATGTAAATTCCCATTCCCCATGTCACTCCCTTCATTTCCCTAGCAGCTAGCATGTCCGTGGACTCTCCGTCTTCTTTTAAAGCATTTTCTTAAGCAGGTTGGCCTGTTTGTTTACCACAGTGCCCCATGTTTCCATTAAATAGAGACATTTAGAAATGCAGTGGCACATGAAAAGCAGGGTTGTGGTTTAGAGGGCACATCCTGAAAAGGTGCTTAGGTTAAAAGGAAATATTAGAAAAGACTCTACAAATTCACTAAAGTGGGATTACATGTATAGCATCATATGTTGATGACATTTAAATCTAGAAGTCAGGGCTACGAAAGGCTCTATAAAAGAAAGGACAAAGGTCCTAAAGGAGAGTAAGGAGTAGTATTTGAGAGGCTGGCACATCAGAGGGAGTCATTTACATCTCTTTGTGAGGATTATATAAATCTTAATACCCACTACCACACTGTTCAACACCTTATGTAGGTCATATACAAAGTAGGATGGAGCTCACCTCTGTTTGGCTGGAGGATTACTTGGAGTTGAATGAATCCTCTGGGGATTTCCGCAGACAGCTGTCACAAATTTGTAATATTAGTGGAGTTACAATGTAAATGCTCACTCCTGCATTATGCTGTTGTTCTTGACAAGGTTTGAGTCCTAGTCTTCTCGGTGTATTTACATGCTGCAATTCAGTGGGAGGCACAACCCATTGTTTTCTATATACATCATTGGAGTTTATGACTTTCACTTTAATTCATTATTTTTATCTCAACACAGTCCCAAACGAGACTGAACTTCGGTTGAACTTTGACATTTTCATTTCAATGGCTGACAAAAGCTCTAATTGATAAAGGAGAATAACAATTATCGTCAGCAACCCCTCTGACATCAACTGTTGCAACCGCCTTGTAACACACTCGGCACACACACATACTTATGTTCACACTCATGCACACGGACCATCACCCAGATTCACTCCTACTGCTGTTTTTTCCCCCCCTGTGGCTGGTTGGCTGACTGGTAGCAAGCGTGGCCTACGGCAAGTCTGCCTGGTGACTAATGATGCCTGCACAGCAAAACCAAACTGAAAAACAACAACTTTCACAATTAATAATAGACATAAGGGCAAGTACTTATTGCTAGGAGCCACACTTACCCCAGAACATGACAACACGGCGTACATAATTTGTTCAATTATCTAAAATATCTGAGGAGTGTAGCGGCCATATCCTACGGCAGCAGTTGGCACACAGGACCGTGATTAGGCCTGGCAGTATGAGGAGTGTGTATGTGTGCGCCTGTGCGACACAGTGTGTGTGTGTGTGTGTGTTTGAAGGAGGGAGAAAGGGAGAAGATGTTGTGTACAAGTGGGTGAATGTGCTGTGTGCACTGGCAGGATACCGCACCTGAATAGCACTTAAATGCTGTGCAAAAACGTGGACTTCATACCAGTGTGAGTACTGAGCTTGGGTGGAAGTTAGAGAAAATGTGCAAGTGTAAAAATCCATTTTAACCAGTTGTCTTTTGCTGGCGCTTCTCATTGGACAGCAATGTTTTGGACACAAGAACTGAGTTAAGGAGCCAATGTACTAACTATAGCAGATGACGAGAAGCAAACCGATCTGCAATTTAATCACATGGTGTCTGGTTTGAAAGTACCCGAGGCCCTCTATAAAAGAAGAAAATTTTAGAGTGGAGTGGAGTGGATGTAGCCACCAACACCCAACCACCCAACCACCCAACCACCCATACATACTTTTTCCAGGATAATTACTGTTGATTAAAAGTCTTCTGTTTTTATGACGACCTCGGTGAAAAGAAGTCAGATGAACTGCTCTCTGTTCGGCTTTTAGATGATTAGCAACATTTTGGATGAGTGCACTCAGGCTTCACCTCCAAATAAAGAAGTTCAGAGAATCTTGCGGGTTATTCACTTGTTTACAACCTGTCTCCTTGTCTGACCACTCATTTAACACCCAGTTGGACTTTGTTTCAGCACTGTTGTTATTGTTGTCGTGGTTTTTATTTTTTCTCCATCTCAGTGATTCCCTCAGGGAGTGAGTTGTATCCCTAACCATTAAAAATTAAGACCACAACAACGAAAATCCCTCTTAAGTCTCTAGTTGTGATAAACTAGAATTATCCTGAAGTTTTGTGACACCAAGTCTCAGACTGCAAAGTGAAAGCAGCATATGAGCGGCAGCTTCTGACTACACGTGATGTGTTCAGGGAGAATACAGCTGTAGTGTTAACCGGTATTTCAGCAGCTCTCACAACCCAACAAACAAACACTCAACTACTGTAAGATACTAAGATGCCTCAAGTTGTGGTTATGTGCTTAAAGGGGAGCTATAATAGTCTGGTTGCTCTGATCTTGCAAGGTTGGTTTTCAGCCAAGAGACGCTAGGTGAAAGGCAGAGAGCCTCCATTCTGTCTGTTACAAGTCATTTATTTTACCATCACAATTACTCCAAATCTGTTTAATTAAGGTAAAAATGTAGCATACTTAAGCTAAAAATCCTACATAGTTCCTCTTTAAAGTACAAGCTGTTAAACGTCCTGTGCAGACAGCTGTTCTGCTTAACTAGATCCATATCTGTTCTTTCAGATGCAAGTGTGATGGACCATTGAAAAATGTGATGAAAGATGGATGTAGGAGCCACGGTATAGCACAGTCTTTGATATTCTCAATGTTAACACTCAGGACGTGGTGGCTATCTTATCCAGCAGAGCCAAAAGTGATGTTAAATGTTTCGGCCGCTCGGTCAGACCATCATGAGCCTCTGTGCCCTTTTTATCAGCATCTAAAAGTTCTATAAAAATAATTCCTCATTCATGTCATTAAAATTCATCCCATTTCTGTTCAACATATTACTATTCAATACTTTATCCTATCTATGTAATGAAATGCAAAACCCAAGAGACAAGGGCAAAGACTAATGTTATTAAATTATAAGGGAAATTTTCTCTGGCGTTTTGAGGCCTTATCAACTGTTCAGGTGACCTAATCCCTTCGTCTTTCTTCTTTTCCCCATCCACTCCTCCCCTTCCCCCTTTTGCTGTACCTCTTTCCCTCCCTGCCTGAATCAGTTGTGATATCCTTTTGTAGTTCGCCCCAGGCCAAGTTCATATGCAGAGAGGTATCCGACGTAGATAAGGTCTATGCATTACTCTGACAGTGTGCAGAAGTGCAGAGATGCTACAAGTAAAAATAATCAGGGCAGAGCTCCATTCTGCAAAGTTGCACGGCTACACGGGCCAATAAAAGAGATAGAGTGACCTGAAGGGAACTTCAAACATTGCCACACACAAACGCACACACACACACATACACACTGACATTAATGAAAATAGAAGATACAAGAAAGTATGAGAGGAAAGTTCTGCTTTCTTTTCATTTTTTCTGCTTCAGTATTTGCTGGGGATCAGCTGCTAAATGTTTTATTCAGCAGAACTTGGCTCAATCTCCTTTGATAACAGTACTACACAGGCCCAAAGAGCAGAGCAGCACAATAAAAAAAAAGAACACTGAGGCACACTGTAAGGGCAAAGAAGTCCAAACAAAGCTTCAGCAGTCACTTTTAAACTTGGAACTATCTTCCAATATTGAAAGTCCACTATGACTTTATAAGGCAAGGTCCTGGACATTATACAGCAAGAATTGCAAGAATTTCAAGAGCATTTTATGAGACTTATAGAGAGCAATCAGATTATGATGCCACTAAAGTCTTTTACCCCTATCAGTTGTTGGCCAGCAGTGAGTGTCTTGGCAAATACTGTAATAGGCTGGAATCAAGATCACGGCCACAACTATAAAGACACTGGCATTTGTCTCGGGGGTACAAAGTATTATATCATCTCTTAGAAACTCAAATATACCAGTCTGGTAAAACACAAGCAGGCTACAAACCAACAGCTAGTCTATGTTGTTTGCTTCCACATGCATTCATGACAGATTAACAGCCATTAACAGAGTAGACCAAGCTTAAAGTTGGAAAGGTTGAGCACTGGAGTCCAAAATCCAGAGACCAGTTCCCTGAGCCCACTCTACCTCAGGTAATTTCACTACAAAACTGTCAGGCTTTGCGTTTCCACACAGCAGACATGCAGTTTACATTAAGAACAGCAACAGCAAGAACAGGGTCATGGTCAGAAGTCTTGGTAATTGGTCCTTGATGTAAGACAGGAGTAGGCAGGTCTCTTATTTCTAGCCAGTAACTGTCAATTTGGACACAATGCCAAAAGCTGCCTGCAGACTGAAGCAGCTTGGGCTAGCAGGCTAATTAAGCTAAAATTTGTTGGTTAAGAAAAAGAAAATGCTGAAAACTGTATAAGGGGTTTGGAAAATGGCTTGGATAAGAAAGCTCAGTTACTACAGCAAACAGGAAGATAGCAAGGCGAAAGATGATCTGAATCAAATCCTCTGCTACTGTTGATAAACAATGCATGATGGGAAACACGAGTAAGGTCCTGTGCACTCTCACTGACATGTGTAGGCCAAAAACACTTTGGTCATTTGGACAACGCATGGCAAAGACTGTGAGAGCACTAACAGGCAGATCTAATGGAACATACTCATCTCATCAGTGCCCATGCTTTTAAGGGAGGACATTTGATACTAACAAAACAGGTGCACTCATTTCCTGTTTTATGGTGACACTGGCTGTCTTTACACAACAGGCCTTGATGCCCAATTACAATTTGTTGCCTATATCCACTTTTTTTGACTGTCTGTTTACACGTTCTATCAGAAGTGACCCATATCTGCATTTACACCTGCTTTGCTTGCACGAAACAACCCACTGAAGAGGAAATAAGCTAGTGAACTTTATTTAAAGATGGGAGATTTATTAGGTCACATTACTGTATAATAATTATAAACAAGGTGAGTCTGGTGCTCAGAGTTTATATCCAATATGTCACTGTTTACAAACTGAACATCTGGTCTGTCCCTACAAAATAAAGTTGGTGAAGTGCCTGCGTGGAGTGGACCTGTTGCCAGATGTGCAGCTGACAATATCTGATTCCATGCGTTTTTTCTTTCCTGTTTACACGTTCATGTTACAGATCCAATCTGTGCCACTTCGAAAATTGGAATTGGGCCACTCGAACTATGTAGTGTAAAGACGGCCTCCGACCCATGAGCACTCAGGATTCATGAGTTGGACAACACGCATTTTCGCATTTGGCCCTTTCTTTTAATGTCAACTACCCACCTGTAAAATTTTGGGGCTGTATCTCGCACAGTTTTGATGGCATCACAGCAGACACACATATAAACACCTGCTAAAATCTCTGTGGAAACTCCCACTGCAGTAGCTGTCTCCAGGCCACATTTTGCCATGATTACACATACAAAGACACACACACACACACACACACACACACAGGTGGTGAAAGGTAAAAACAATTCCAGCCACATGCTGTCGAAGCTGGGGAAAGGCTTTGTTCTTATCAGAGGCAGTGGCTGTTATTTTCCACATATCCAGCCTCCCTTGTGCTTTTCAACTGACAATGTGTCGCAGCCGTTAAAGAAATTACACACCACCACCCCCGCAGAATAGCACCGCGTTAGATGTTACGCGTGTAGTTTCGGCCCAGGAGTCCAAGAAGGCTCATCACACCTGTTCTGATAATTCCCACAATGCAACACAAGGCACAGAACCACCAAATGTTGCGGGAAATGGGACCTTCTTGGCAATCTCTGCCTCGTCTTTTATTCCAACAGACAGTATGCATATTAGTTTGAATAAAACTCTTGTGATGTTGCATATAATTTGACAACAGTTGTAAAGAGGGCAAAATACCCATAAGGACTTTCTTTACTGTGACTCAGCTTGGAATCATGCATAACCATATCACTGTTTTGTGTACCTATACACACTCTGTCTTCTGTACTTATGTGTGTGTTTGAGAGTGGGGCAGTGTTTCACAGCCAAAGGCATCAACATTATCCAAGCTGTCTTATTCAGGGATATGGTCTGTGTGGGTGTGGGTGTGTGGGTGTGTGTGTGAGAGAGAGAGAGAGAGAGAGAGTTCCATGCA
>OMNW01035821.1:0-16637 GCA_900303245.1 Selene dorsalis
GGATTTTTGAATAGTTAAGCTTGGGAAGTTCCTACCCCCCCCAAATGCACGCCACACACATGGTACACTGACAGTCACACAAATGTCATTTCCACCTTATGGATATTATTGTATTATCAACCAGGCAAGACAAGCTTATTGGGAACTGTGTGTTAACAAGCTCTCCTGTTTTTAAAAGGCCAGCGAGCCCACAGACAGGCTTTTGTGGATTGCTGCCTCTGGGGCTCTCTCTCCTCTGTGCCTTCAGATCTCTTGCATCATGTCACACATGTAGCTTCTGTGCACATCAGTCATGCTGACCCCCAATGCCACTCTTTGTCTTGGGTGGAAAATGGCAGACTGTGCTCCCTCCAGAGATCTTCACAGCACGAGAGGTTTACCAGTGTATGAGGTCAAAATGACCGTGCTTCATACTGATTACATTATGAATCAAATTCTTCTGATTTCCTCTGGGGCTTTGTGGTCGGTGACTGTCTGAACCATTTTTCTGGTTTATATATAACCTGGATCTTGTGATTATACGAGTGTGTACATAAGGTATTGGATGTTTGTAACAATTTTTAAATGAATAAGAAAATCATGGTCAGGTAGTGCATGTTACAGAGATTTTTTTTTACTGTTACATTTGAGTTATTTTTAAAGATGTTTTCAGTGTGTCCATCATGTCAAACTGAACAGAGCTGTATTGCTGCTTTATTGCCATATTTGAATCATGTTTATTGTTTTGGGGCAAAAAACAACTTGCAGGTTTTTAAATCTAAATTGCTGCAATAGATGCAAGTTTCTGTACACATTTCCTTTTCAAAGAAAAAGAAATTATTTCAGACACTAACTTGAAACCATTTACTATCTGTTTTCTCATTCTCATATCGTTATTTTATATATTTTTTATCTTTGGTTTTAATCAGGAATCTAGAGCTGCAACTAACTAATGTGTTCAGATGAGTCATAGATGGATATCGACTTACTATCGTAGGTTACAGAGAAAAACACCTACTTCGAACCATTTAGTAGTTTGTTTGTAAAATGACAAAAGAGATTATAAGTTACCTGTTGTAAATCGACTAATCATTAGAAGGAAATCTGTCTGTATGAAATGAGGACACAGTGAATTGTATTGATTGTTTATTGTTGAATATTTGCCTTTTAGTTTGTGTGTACAACTGGTGCACTGCCACTTTTACAAAAACAAAACTGAGGCCCACAAGAGCCTGTATGTTGTTTGGGTGCAAAAATGATAACAAAGCTACAGTAATGAATGATAATAATAATCATGTGTACTATATTTGATGAGCCATCAATTATGTTAAGTTTACTGTGGCAAGAAACACGTACAGCACACCACCCATCAGCCACTGATTGTACTGTCAGCACTGCCTGTTGTGTTGTTCTATGGTTACAGGCAGTCACCACTAAATCAAATGTTAATGTTTAATAATGCTCACATGCTGATTGACTGACTCTTTTACAGAACACTGATGCAGAGGTCGGAGACCTAACGTGACTGATGATTGTATCATGAATGACTAGTTTTGGGGTTTTTGCACAGAACACCAAAGGAGTGTATTTTAATGTCAGACTCTCAAATATGTACGTGTGGAGGGTGGGATGGGGGGCTGCAAGTGTCCATCCCACCTGTAATGCATCAGATACTGTTGTATGTGTGTTGTATGTTTGAGCCAGTCCTTGAAGGGAAATGAGGAATTTTTACTTGAGATAACAGAAAAGATTAAATGGCAAGAAATGATTAGAACAAAAATCTGAATGAGTAATTGTTTTTTGTTTTTTTTTCATCTTTAGGTGAGGTTTTTTTTTGTTGTTGTTTTTAAGAATTTTGGCACAGCAACAATTTCATTAGATGAGAACACTGGTTTAAGGCTCACTATATATGTGAAGTTGGTGATCAAAAACATGAATCAACTTCATTTTTTCCCCATTGTAGAATTTTATTCCTGGTAATGTGAAGACATAAACACTTTAAAACAGTGATGAGCCCATCACGTGTGAATATAAATGGAGATATTGACAGGGTAACAGAGTAAATGGTCAACGGAAATCCAAATACATAATTTTAAAGATTGTTTGAAATAGTTTGGGTTGAATTTCTGAGGGAAATGGACCCAAACCCCTCAAAATCTCTGCCATCCTGTGGTTTATGGGATTTCCAAGCTAACTTCTACTGTTGAACTAGCCTACTGTCAAGCTCATAGTGTTTAAGTGAATTCACAATGACTGAAAACAGAATCCCAAAAGATGGTTCTATCAAGGTCCTTTATACTCGTTCCACAAACTGGCCTTTTTAGAGAATGTATTTAATATATTTTATTCTTAATACACACCCAAAACCAAGCACTATGAAATCCACTACACATCCTCAAATGTTTGCCAGAGGAAAGACTGAATCTCAATGAGCAGTGGCTGATGTACAATCAGAGCTGAGTGGCAACAGCTGTGCAGTTGGCATGGTGGAACTTTTAAGACCTCATGACACAGGTAGATGTTTTTCCTTAATCACTGGAGCCATGGGAGTCATTTGGGCCTTGCTTGTTGCTGTGTTGACTGCCTGGCTTTCCAAAGGTTTGTGGACTCCTGTTTGAAGCTTATGTTTAATAGTGTGGTTAACTGATCTCAGTCAGGCTTTTTGTGAGTGGGGTATGTTTTGGCATGTCTAAAGAAAACTGAATACCTGAACTGTCATTGAGCTGTAACAGGGCTGTGGTAGGATGTGATGTGCTGTGCTGTTGCGTTTGAGGCACTGTTGTAACAGAAGGTTTACTGTTCACAGGCTCTTGTTCGCCTGTCGGTGGCACAAATGAAAGACATGCTGGATTACCCGGGAGAGTGAGTGGTAAGAACCTAGCAGCCATAATCTTTTCAGAGTGACTTTCTGACACTAACTTGGTTTTTTGGGGGGTGGGGTGGTTACAGATATATTTCCCAATCATCTTTCCTTAAAGAAGGCCCTTGGACTGTATCGGTCATTGGAGTCCATGTTGGAGCAACAGGCTAAAGAAGGTGAGCAAGTTCTCTGAAACGATACTAGCAAACTGCAAGTTCATGTTGCCCCGTATTGTGATTTCATTCAGCTTAACTCATGAATGAAATCTTGGTGTACATACTAGCTCTCAGTTGGTGTGATACAGCCCACTCCACTGGACTATAGAAAATATTATCTTTTGGTCTAACCAAGTGTTCGGGCAGTGAAGTCCTTCACAACTGGAAGTCTGTATGTACTTTACATTTAATTTCTTCCTTTAGTTAACAATTGTTTGTCAAATGTTCATTTCAGTACAACTGGAAACTAATGAGGTAGAAGCTGAGGTACTGGTTGATCACCTGACATCTGCACAGCAAGCCATGAGCAGGCCAAAGGAGGTCAAAGAGATCAAAAGTGACCATGTGGTGGCCATCGTAGAGGCCCACGACAACACCACGTTCATGTCCATCATAGAGGCCCATGACAACACCACGTTCACATCCATCGTAGAGGCCCACGACAACACCACGTTCACATCCATCGTAAAAGCCCACGACAACGCCACGTCCACGTCCATGGTGGAGGCCCACGACAACGCCACCTCCATTGTGGAGGCCCACGACAACGCCACGTCCGTCGTGGAGGCCCACGACAACGCCACGTCCATCATAAAAGCCCACGACAACGCCACGTCAATCATAAAAGCCCACGACAATGCCACGTCCACGTCCATGGTGGAGGCCCACGACAACGCCACGTCCGTCGTGGAGGCCCACGACAACGCCACGTCCGTCGTGGAGGCCCACGACACGCCACGTCCATGGTGGAGGCCCACGACAACGCCACGTCCGTCGTGGAGGCCCACGACAACGCCACGTCCACGTCCGTCGTGGAGGTCCACGACAACGCCACGTCCATCGTGGAGGCCCACGACAACGCCACGTCCATCATAAAAGCCCACGACAACGCCACGTCAATCATAAAAGCCCACGACAATGCCACGTCCACGTCCATGGTGGAGGCCCACGACAACGCCACGTCCGTCGTGGAGGCCCACGACAACGCCACGTCCACGTCCGTCGTGGAGGCCCACGACAACGCCACGTCCACGTCCGTCGTGGAGGCCCACGACAACGCCACGCCACGTCCATCGTGGAGGCCCACGACAACGCCACGTCCACGTCCGTCGTGGAGGTCCACGACAACGCCACGTCCGTCGTGGAGGCCCACGACAACGCCACGTCCATCGTGGAGGCCCACGACAACGCCACGTCCATCGTGGAGGCCCACGACAACGCCACGTCCGTCGTGGAGGTCCACGACAACGCCACGTCCATCGTGGAGGCCCACGACAACGCCACGTCCGTCGTGGAGGCCCACGACAACGCCACGTCCGTCGTGGAGGCCCACGACAATGCCACGTCTGTCGTGGAGGCCCACAAACTTAGACTTGCACAACCCAAGAACACACCAGAGGAGGTCAAAAAAGGTCAACATGTGGCTACAGTGAAGGCTGTTCAAAGTGGAGCAGATGCATCAAGTGGAGGCAATTCAGACTTTGAACCTTTAGAATTGTCAGAGTCTGAGGTCTGATGCAGTCAGGTTTAATGAGTCTTTTTTTTTTTGAAGTGGGAAGATGTTTGAGGCACCATGCAAGAGCTCATAATGCATCTGAGATGTGTCTGTATGTACCTGCTTTATCTATACCTACTTTAAATAAAATTCTTAACTTAACTTATTTTGTGGTCTGTTTTGTCCAGCAAATTTTTTTGTAAATTAGCAGTTTAAACAACATGTTGGCTTGACTTGGCTTACTGTAAACTATTGGTATTTGGGGAAATGACAAATTCAAATGGACAACCTTAAGAAATTATATCAGTCGAAGGTTTCAATGCAATTTATCTTGGTTATGAAAAACTGAAGTTAATCAACATTGTCAATGGACACTGGTTTGAAAGCATTATTTTAAGGTCATTTTGGCAGGTCTTGGACTACAAATGGATTTTTGAATAGTTAAGCTTGGGAAGTTCCTACCCCCCCCAAATGCACGCCACACACATGGTACACTGACAGTCACACAAATGTCATTTCCACCTTATGGATATTATTGTATTATCAACCAGGCAAGACAAGCTTATTGGGAACTGTGTGTTAACAAGCTCTACTGCCACACAAACACCATCTCCACATTGTGGATATCCACTTTCAAGAGAGTCCTACATGGGTAAGAGTAGCTAAATGGAGGCTCTATGATGGAAAGATAAGTAGCTAGTTTCTATCAGTGCGCGCACACACAAATGCACACAACAGTATCACCAGACATGCTCTAGGTACGCCATCATCTGCCTACAATGTTGGGCTCCTTACACATTTAGAAAAATTCGTAGCATGTCAGCCAAGTGGCTTGTGACGCATTCAAAATTTCTTCAGGAATTGTGTAGTTTTATTTCTCACACTAATTTTAGTTTGATTGTTAATTTATGCCAGAATATATATTTTTTATTCCATTTTATTTTATTTTATCATAATTAATTTATTTCGATTGGTTTGTTTTTTAGCTTCTCTCGCCGTCGTCACGTTTAGGCGTTACCATGGGCGTTACCCGCTTTGTCCTGACGTCATAAAAACGGTTCTTCCGCTGCCGGTAGGGTGAACGAGAACTGCCAAGAAGAAGAGTAGAAAAAGCAGAAGTGGTAAGAACTTCGAAACAGGCACAGATTGGCCTTTTATGACTCAGAGCAGCAACCGAGAAAAATAACTCATTGTGTCCGAGATCTGTGAAAGCCGATCGACTCTCGGTAGGTTTCACGGCGCTCTCTCTTTGTACCGTTCATTAGCCGGCATGTGAAGTGGCGGCTAAGCCCTGGTAGCTAACGTGCGAGTATCGGAGAAGCAGAACCGGGATGAGCCCGTTCGATTCCCGAGTTAACCAACTAACTCCAAAGATGCTCGGCATATAGCAGCTACGTGTTCGTACCGATGAGATACATATAAAGTCAGAGCGCCGGACTCTGAAACGAAACGTTTGTCGCATTATCAGTCACAAGCTAACCAAAGCTAACGCTATGGTCGTTGAGTTCAGGGCGGGGAAACGGCTACATGTCCGTGAGATGGACTGGCTCACGTTAGCCGGCTTCGTGTTTAGCAAGAGACAGAAACGTAGCCAGGTTACTTTCATATCGGTCGTTAGTAACAGCGAACTGGCAGCTTATCAATTCAATTGTCAGGTGGTAGCTCGCTAGTTATATACCCACACAGTTTTACGGCTAGCCGCATGGCTAAGCTGTCTTCTGGAAGCTAAGCTGCTCATGACTTGGCTAACTAGCGGTAGCTTCCAAGTTTCTGAACGGGCCCTGTTGCATTTAGCTGTTGTTGGTACTGTCAGCCGGTGTGTTAGAGGCACTACTCATGATGATTTGCATTGGTAACAATCTGCCTATTTTATCCATTCAACCTAAGTTCGTGTGCGAGTATGAGTGATATTGTCAACAATATCATTTATCAGTAGTCGCTGAATATGTCTGTCTGTGGTTGTTAGATAGACTTATTACTTAAACTGGGATATTTCAATCCTCTTACCAGTAAGAGGATCAATGTTATCAATTAGGTCCCCCAAAGCATTGGGGCCTTTAATTTCATCAGACTGTTGTTGGCACAAAACGAGGCATTTAATGATGTCACCTTGTGCTGTTGGACAGTCTGATAACAGATTTTCACCTTTTCTGCTGTTTGACCAAAGGATTAATAGAAAGAATAATCTGCAACCAGAAATCAGAGTTCCAACGTTTGTATTTAGTAAGCCTGCAGTAACAAACACTTAATATGATGGCTGCCCCTATGCTTAAATTTTGTGCGTTTGTATTATCTCTTCTATTATCGTATTAGATGGAAAAAATTACCACCCACAATCAGTCTATTTTACCATCCAAAATACAACAGTTAACTAAGAGAGCTGTTGTTGAGGAAAATGTTCCTGTCCTTATCTGCAGAGATCCAACAGAACATGATTTTGGATCTGACAGCTGTAATTAAAGACGAATGCCTGTGGTTGTTATGAGATATTGATTTGGGTGGGTCTGTCGTTCCGTCTCCATTATAAAGTTGAATAATGAGTATTCATGTGACGATTTTGGTCATTTCACTGGTCAGTTTTTCTTTTTTTCCCTATAGCTGGACTGGTTATTTGATCAGCAGCAGATTCATTGACAAATGTTTTAATTATTTTGAACAAAGAAGATATCAGCTTGGACTTGGATATGTTGCGGCCATTTTTTGCTCTTCTAATATTTAACAGGCTTTAAACACAATTATCTTTCATGTCTATGTGCTTTAGAAAGGACTTGGTCATGTTTAATTTTCTAACAAACCAGTGTTAAATGGAAAATGCCAATATAATGATGATGTCAATGATGCAAATAAACTGTTTTCGCTGTGTCATCTACTCTATGTTGGCAGGTGACCAATAATGGCTGTGAACGTGTACTCCACCTCAGTGACCAGCGACAACCTAAGTCGTCATGACATGCTGGTGTGGATCAATGAATCCCTACAGATGAATCTCACCAAGATTGAGATGTTGTGTTCAGGTAAGAGAGGCATTTTTTTAATATTCCTCTCATTATTTCCATTTCAATGAGAGGCCTCCTGCTGCAGTCCCAGGCTGGAGTGAGAGCTTGTGTTGGAGGAATGAAGGATATGAGCATGTGAGAGACTTTGCATTAGTGTGTGACTTCACTTCTGTTGTGGTTCACATCAGGTCAGAAGGCACTGAAGCTTCTGTTTGTATCACATCTTATGAACAAACAGATATGGCAAACAACAGTTAAAGGTAGAGTCTGTAGGTTTGTTCATTACAGTTTGGTCGGGGGGGTGAGCTGCCCGGACCCGCGCCCTATGCTTCCGTACGGCCTTCCTACTGGTTAGCCGGGCATGGGCTCGATGCTCCAGCGCCTCTCTCAGTCTCTATTTTCTTCTCTGTTCAGTGTGTAACCACCATTTCTGGGCTCATGGTGTTCAGTCGCTATCTTGGTGGTAGTTTTTATGCAAGTCCACAGACTTGCATAACTTCACCTGAGCTCTGTCATTGGCGGGAAAACACACGGACTCCTGCCCAGAAACATCCTGACTACCACATGAGTAGCAGCCCATAGGTAATGATTAAGCAGGATTTCTTTTGTACAAGTCTATATTTTATTTAGGTGAATCCTACAGACTCTACCTTTTTAGGGAATATCTGACCACCTCCATTAAAGCAGTTTTTATCAAAGTTGTTTTCAACTCACATTAACATCATTGATGTCGGGTTAACAAAACAATTCTTTGTGTAATCCAGTACAGCACTACTGAAACTCTACTATGGTTAGACAGGAGTAAGCAGATATAATGTCTTTTGGTATCTGGCTGCTGCCCGGTGAGGGACATCAGTTATGGCTGGTTCGCAGGGTGATGGAGGCCAAAAGGGAAAATTTAGTTCTGCCTGAAAACCACGGCTACACACCAGCCTGCCTGTATGAGCATGTGTTCTGCCTCTGCACATGTTAATGTCTAAACCTTCAGTTTTTAAGAGTGTAATTAAAAGGCTTGTCAGAACAGCAGACACCACAGTTTGACTTGATCCCAGGTGGACAAATGTATCAGTCGGCTAGATTTTCATCTGCAGCTGACGACTTCATATTGAAATAAAAGGTTTACATTTAATCACTGGGTGTGGACACCACACACTTAAAACAAAATAAAAGCTGAATCAAAACACTCTGCAGCCTGCATCTTCTTTATTTTAAGGAACTGAGTGATGCTCCTGTATCATAATTCCATTTCTGAAATATGAAATTAGCTTTTCACTGTAAGATGATCTAACAGAGAGCATTGAACTCCAATATAAAACATGACCAGGCAAAACGATGCGTAGGCTCTGATGATGATGATGATGCTGTATTGGAAGCTTAATGCAAGCCACACACAGTCACAAGACTGAGTAGTTTGACTTGTATGGTGCTTTGATACCCAGCCCTGGTGTGTGTTTGGTAATTTAGTGTAGTTGATCAGAGGAGTGTGTGTGGTGACACTCCTGTTTTGTAAATAATGCTCATTTTACCCATGAGCCAGGCAGTCGGCTTTCAGCTGATGTTCACTGTTAAACAATCAAACAAACAAAAGGAAAGGTATTTTTCAAAAATGACTGGACATTTGGAAGTGTGTCATCGGTGTTTAAATAAAGAAATATCTCCTGTTATACATGAAAGGGCGATGAGCTCTATTTTTACCCATTTCCTTTTTTTAGGAATCCACCAATTCTGAACATGCAGCACTCGAGCCTTTTTAATTTTTATGCATAACTTCTGAGGTATTATCTTTTTTTCTGTTATCCAGGTACTGTCTACTGCCAATTCATGGACATGCTGTTCCCCAACTCTGTGCCTCTGAAGAAAGTCAAATTTGGTGCCAAACTGGAGCATGAATATATCCACAACTTCAAGCTTCTGCAGGTTGCCTTCAAAAAGATGGGAGTGGACAAAGTGAGTAATGACACGCGGCTGCATGTCAGTTTAAAAGCTCATTTTCATCACATGCATTACAGGATGAAAGCATATGGAAAAGCCTTGGGGAAAAAAATGATCTACAGGGCTGCAGATAAACAACTAGATGGATGAAAAGTAAAATACTGGACACACCTGCTTAGTCACAAGTACTTCACTGCCCATACTAACCCAGAAACGTCTAAATCTTCATATGAGATAGCAAATTAGCACCACTGCTCTCCTCCTCCTCTTAAACTGAGCCTACATCTTTTGCTCCTTCACAATAAAAGCCTTTTTAGGACTAAAAGCTTTCACTGGCCAACCACTGGAAGTGTTTTGGATTATAAAGATGGCGTTAAAGCAGTGGCCGTGGTAATGTTTCTGAATAGTACCACTCACGGGGCTTAAAGTTCTCAGGCATGGTGCTGGATCTCCGGCATGGCGCTGTTTTGGCACGGACTGTTTTATAGTCATAGCTGTTTTATATATAATAATCTCCAAAAATGTCTACTGATTTAGCCACTGCTCCTCTTTTTTACCGCCTCTCTCTATATACAGCTCATAGACGCACACTTGTGCAATGGCCCGCCCCTAGCACTATCTGATTGGTTAAACAGCACAAATAAGAAGTAATGGGCCTATCAAATGTGAAGGCTGTGAAGTCAGGTGAGAGAGTGGAGCCCATCACGGTACTGTAACATCACTGAAGTGAGAGGTCCGACCTGTATTCATGTTTTTTACTTGTCAGCTGCTAAATTGTGGATCAACTAATGAATGAATGTTCACTACTATTTCATTCAATAGCAGCGCACTCAAAATGAGAGAGATGTGAATCATGTTTCCTGATTGTTTAGGATTAGTTTGCACTAGCGAGATTAATCAGGCCACCCCAAGCTATTTCCTGTGGTGGTGGACGCACACAGTGGCTATACTTGACTCTTATGTCACTGAAGAACAATGTGTTTTTGTCAGGATTGCCTAAATGCTTGCACGAAGACCGTATAGCTGGCTGCGAGTTGTGAAATAGAAACTACGCAAGCACCCTGCGACTACAAAGTATTTTGACCCCTGACCGCCGACGGGTGGTTAGCAGTTTGTTCTCAAGTGTTTTCAGTCTAATGCCACTGTCGGCCCCTCACTGCTGTTTGACATGCAGACTGGAGCTCCTGTCATCCCCTCCCAACCAGCTGAGCTGCTTCTGCTGACCCACTCATGAGTCATTTTGTTTTTATTAGCACTTTGTTTGGCCGTGCATTTTCTGAGGAGGACTGTTCCCCTTGTAATCTTGTTGTCTGTCAGAGAGCAGTTAAACGCCAACACATACAGTATGCAGAGATGCAACTGAAATGCTTAACTGTATTTGCTAAGCCCTGCATTCGAGTCGGATATTGTGCATGTGGCAGGAAGTCAAACTCCACCTTTGCGTTTTAATACGAACTTCATGTTGTCAAAAGGCCAACAAAGTCCATATCTGAAAGGCAGGGCAGCTGTGGCTCACTCATCCTTTTGTTTTCAGACTGGGCATGCAGCTGCTTGCGGGACTATTGACAGAGCTTCTATAATTTATTCATGGGCTGACTTCCTTCCTGTTGTTCATTTGTTTTAAGTCATGGCTGTATCACGGAGCCGTGTGCTGTTTGAAATGCTGCATGCAGGGCACCATCACTGTATTCATGTTCAGGGCTCTAATCCCTGGCATTGTGTCTGTGTTGTGGACTTTAGCCTCATTTGAGCTTTGTGAATGTGTATTGTCTAATGATGTCGACTTCCTCCACTGCTGGGTAATTGGGTTTACTGCTCGACCTTTCCCACTGATCACTTGTGTTTTACCGCTCCTCTCTCTGTGGCACCAGCAGAGAAGACTTTTCTTTTTTTTTTTGGTTTTTTAGTAGTCAAGCAAACGTCTTTTATTGACCAAGCGTCCAGTAAAAGCTTTACATTGATTTTATTGCGGCCTTATTCCCTCACTGACAACACTGAGCTACAGACAGGTGATGAACTAAAGAAAAAAGCTATTTAGTCTCCAAGTGTCTGAACTCTACTGGAGGGATGAACCCAGCTCTTCTAAAAGATGTTTTCCCTGGGTTTTTTGGAGGCCAAGGTGGCAAAGGTGTGCAGTGAGGGTGGGGGTTGAGGAGTTGGATATTGTAATGCCAGATATTGACCTCTATCTCTACTCAATATAAAAGGAGGATCCCACGTGCTTGGTATTGCCCCGTCTCTATTAAATATGAAAGGAGGCTGAAAATCACAGGACGTGCCTGTTCTGATGATACAAGTCAGCGATCCTGAAATCTGTTTCTCTTCTATAATACACATTCTACATTTTGGAGGCGACGTCTTTCCACGTACGGGCTTCCCTCGTCTTTCAAACGGACAGCAGGAAAGACGCAGCCCGAGGGAGAACTGGGATCTGGCGAGAGAAGCACGAAAAAACAGGCGTGTCGCACCGACTGTGCGTCGCTACGGCATCGCTTTAGGTTGAGAGCACACATGACGTGCGTTTACATTGAAAGTGATGCGCACAAAAGATGTTACATCTGAATGACAGACTGAGTGACAGTGATGGAGTGTGTTGTCTAACATGTTAGTCCAGAATCTGCCATAGCTCTAGGTCTTCTAATCTGAGCTGCTGAGGTCGTAGCATATGATTCATATCATATTCATGCTCATCCATTCATTCAGTCATCCTGTTGTCTCCCTCCACTGATTTTAAGTTTTTCAACAACACATCTTTTACTTTGTAAAATCAGTATTATAGTAGGTATTATAATGTACGTTTAGGCTGTAGCAGCAGTATGAATGTTGTTTACAGGGCCGACTGAATGAAGTTACACTACGCGTCAGCTGAAAGCCGCATGACTGAAAGTGTTTCCCCATCGGTTGTTGCTCTTCCAAAATGTTTTGAAGCAGATGCACAGAGTTTACTACTCAGTACCTTTTGGCCTCTAGACCGGCTCACTTCTCAGAGCTTTTAGCTGCTTTTTCAGTAAAGTAAAAGTAACAAATCTGCTGAAGAGTTTTCAGCTTTGCCCCATGAGCACAAGGATGGTTTTTCCTCCACAGTGGAGTTCTCAGCGGGCCTGAAAAGTAAAGCGTGACCCGTGGGTGTTGAATCCTGGACTCAACACAGCCCAACTCACTAGCATTAGTTCTCGACCCAAACTGGGCCAAAAAAAAAGCGCGTGGCCCAGATGAGTGGTTATTGCCTTCTAATATAGGCGCACTCAACTTCTGCAATCTTCTGTTAGCAGACAGTCAGCACCAAAATGAGCAGTGCCAATTCAGTGCATTTCACAATAAAAAACACACAGTAGAACCAGCAAAAAGATGTGTTTTATAAAAAAAAAAACAGAACTGTACTCCACAGGCCACTTCTGCCTTTCCTTTTTTTTCTTTTCTTTTTTCGAAAAAGCAGAGCTTGACAATTAATTAAATTGGTTTGCTGGCAACAGGAAATCATTAAGATTGATCTTTATCAGCTGTTCTTATTCATGTATGATGGTGAATTGCAGTACAAAGAATTTGTAACTTGTTAAACATGAAACGAAGGCAGTTATTCTTCTGTCTGCTCTCAGATCATTCCAGTAGACAAACTGGTGAAGGGGAAGTTCCAGGACAACTTTGAGTTTGTCCAATGGTTTAAGAAGTTCTTTGATGCCAACTACGATGGGAAGGACTACGATCCAGTGGAGGCGAGGCAGGGCCAGGATGCCGTGCCCACGTCCAACGCCACCATGTCGGCTCTCAACAAACCCCCTAAAAAGGCCCTCAGTCAAGGTCAGAGCTCCGGTTGATCAAACTGGTTGAACCTGTAGAATGAATTAAAATGGGGGGGAAAAGGCTGGTTCAGTTCCTCTGCTGCTAAAAAAGTGACATTTGTCTTGTGCTTTGTGTCTCATCAGCTCCTCAGAGGCCACCTGTTGCCAAGGTAGCACCCAAGTTGGCTCCTGTCAGCGCAAGAAAGCCTGGGATGGGAGGAGGAGATGAGGAGAGGGCAGAGCTACTGAATGAGGTCAGTATAGGACCATGAAAAAGTAATCATGTCTTCTAAATCCAAACAATCATCGCATCAATTAACTTCAGAGTTATACAATAAATGAAACTGCTTTTCACATGAATGAAATGAGCTTGCTGTCATACTCCTTAGAACAGGTAATGTAAAACTAGACTCCCAGTGTGGAAACTAAGGATTCATTTTCCCCTTTTTCCACAGGTGGAAATCCTGAAGTCTACCATTCAGGACATGGAGAAGGAGAGAGACTTTTATTTTGGTAAGCTGCGGAACATTGAGCTGATTTGCCAGGAGAAGGAAGGAGAGGGTGACCCCACACTGCAGAGGATTGTAGACATCCTCTACGCCACAGACGTGAGTTTCTCATCTGTACTCTGCTTTGCGGCTGTGGCTCCGGAGGTTGAGCAGGTCGTTCACTAACCGGAAGGTCGGACGTTTGATTCCTGGCTTCTCCAGTCCGCATGTCGAAGTGTCCTTGGGCGAGACACTGAACCCGCACTTGCCCCTCCTGATGTGTGCATTGGATGCGTGAATGTGTGTGAATGGTTAGCTTTCCCGCGCTGTATGAATGTGACAAACAGTGTAAAGTGGTCTGAGAGACTAGAAAAGTGCAAGTCCATTTACCATTTTTAGACAATTATTTATTTTTTCATTTGTTCTGAAGATAAAATAATCACTGGTCAGAGAAACTTGGTTTAAAAAACTGACCATAATTTGAGTACCTTATGGAGACTAATGGATCATTATCACTGCAGGACGAGCAGTGATGATACTAAACTACTCCAACACAACAGTCTCACTGTGTGACATGTGACATGTTCCTCATTATGAACACAGACAGTAGTTAACCGGCATCCAGTACCACACACATCATTCTGCTGCCCAAATAGCCCAAAAACTCACTAGTGCACCATGTCTTAATTCATCCTCCTCAGAAAATAGTCCCCAGTGGGCGTCGTATATAGCTCATGTGGTAGAGCAGGCGTCCCTCGCTGCAGCGGCCTCGGGGTTCAATTCCACCCAGCGGCCCTTTGCTGCGTCATTACCCCTCGCTCTCTCCTGATTTCCTGTCTCTCTCCAGCTGTCCTGTCAAAATAAAGGCATAAAAGCCTGCACAAAGTACTATAAATAATCCTATAAATACTATAAATAAAAAGAAGTCCCCAACAGATGCAGCATTTCTTCCTGTTTGAGTAAGGCCTGTTTTAAAAAAACAAACTAAAATGCGTGTAATGAGATAATTAATTTATGATATAAAGCCTCATATATTCAGGAGGAAGAAATAGATTTGGGGCTAAGTGCCAGCAGCTGGCTGGGACAGGAAAAGTGTTGAGGGATGGTGTAACATTGATTTGTTGTCATTAACATAAATATAGAATTTAAGCAGGCTTGCTGTTTAAAATGTCCTCTGCCAGCCAGTGGGCTCTGCATTGCGTTCTTAGCTCAGTACTAGATTAAAGCCCATTTGCTCTGTTGTTAACAACTGCTGATGCCAGTGTAAATTCCTGCAGTGGAATGGCATGCAGCTCGCTCACTGTGCACTGCTACTCACTGTGCAGATGGTGTTCAGTGTTCCCGTACACATCCATCAAATAAAGATGTCAGAGGGGTTTGTACCTGATGATGAAGACTGTCGGAGTGATCAGGTTTTTAAAACATCAGGGCTGTGCAGTGTTTCCCACAGGATCGGAACGATATGGCGTTGAGAGGGAAAAAAAGTGGAATAATTTGTGATGCTTGGTCTTGATTCAGGGGGGGGGACATGCCAACAGCTCGATAAAACGCTGGATAATTTGACGCATACGCACTAAATGCACAACATGAAAGCTCATAACAAACAGGCTCCAGCTCATAAATTGTTGATCCTCACATAATGATTTCATCTGCAGCTTGGTAATAAGTGCTGATGAAGGCAAAGTTTATCAACCATGATCAAGTTTCACAATGAGAGAACAAAGTCATAATTTATATAGAGAAAGACCAGGGAGGAGGTTCAGATGAGACCATCCGCCTCCATAATCCTCTTCATGATTGTTATGAGGGTGAGTGACCCTCATAACAACTTCTGCCTTATGTGTTAAATAGTCAGTTACAAATGAATTAGTAAAATCAAGCATTTATATACCTTCACATGTGGATTCCACAGCTCAGAAACACAAGCTGGTTCAATAAAAGTTAACTAAGAGTACCTCATACAAGGTGCCTGACAAAGACAGCAAAATAAGACAGGCTAGAAATCAAATAGAATAGAGTATACTTCATGTAAGATCAAGGTCCACATAGAAGCTGAGCTTTCCTGAAATTAGCTTTTTCTTGTTCCTTCATCGTTTCAACAAATGTCTGCTTACACACACATCCACTGAAAACGACCCTAAACGCTGTAATACATATGGCAGACCTGTGTGTGGCGCTGTAACACTGCCACACAAATTCACAGCGCAGCGTTACAGGTTGGAGAGGTAGGGCTGTGACATCATCAAAAGATGTGTTTTGGTTGTCTATACAAAAACGCTGGGGTGGTGTTTTGAGATTTCCTCACTCTGAGACCTGTTTCCAAAAAAAATACAGTTTAAGGGTTCCCGAAACACTGAAACAATTCAAAAAAACCCAATTGAGGCTGCTCCTGAACCATATCAGTGTGGATGGGCCCAATACAGAAGAAGGAGGTGAACAAACAACAAAACAGAGTGAAGGTGGAGGAGCAGGGAGAAGATGTAGGGTTTGTCTGACAAACTACTCTCCTGTGGAGCAGTAATAACAGGTTCCTCCTCTCTTTGTCATTTGGCAGCAGCCTCTTGAGATCCTGGAACTGTGACTGTTTGTGTCTGTGTATTGACTCGTTATAGATCAGGTGGTCACAACAACAGCTCAAACCATTGAGTCGTATCTCCTATCTCCTTCTCTCCCCACTCTCCCCCCTCTCTCCCTCTCTCCAGGAGGGTTTTGTGATACCGGATGCTGAGGACCAGGAGGAGTTTTAATATTCAAGACTGCAAGCAACTTTTCACGTAGATGCCCCAGTCTACAAACGAGATCCTTCCCCAAGCCAAGACAGCCAAGTTTGGTTTCCTAGTCAATGCCAAACCTGATCTCGACTTGTGGCCCCCGTCTCCCCCCCTCCTCCCTC
>OMNW01035822.1:29369-41784 GCA_900303245.1 Selene dorsalis
GTTTCACATATCAAGAAGCCGGGTGTTAACTTTGTGGAGGACAGTCTGAAGATGCAGTGCAGCAACTACAGCAACGGTCAACTGAACAAAAACTGTGGGACAAGAAAGGTTTCATAAGTTTGACAGTGAGTGATGGACTTCATAATTTGACTGGATTTAATGTACAAAAGTTAAGTTAAAGTATTGGGGCTACATTTTGGTGAAAGTTGCAAAACTGTAGCATGTACGGTTGGTTTGTCAGGAATTTTGAAAGTTTTTAAATTGATGCTTATTGTAGGTATTCACATGGAGTGTTATACATGTGACACCCAACAGGGTAGGACTGGAGGTGAAATAACAAACTATAAATAAATGATAAATGGTTCCAGCTTCTCAAATCTGAGGATTTTTCATATTACCAAAAATTATTATTATTACTTTATAATTTTTATTTATTTTGGTTTAATATCAAACAAGCATTGTGAATGTGCCACTTTGGGCTCTATGTAAGCCTAATTGTGGTGTTCATTTCTCACTGTTTTCTTGAGTTTTGCCAACCAATAAATCAACTAATAAATGACATGAAAAAGAATTATGACTCGCAATGCGTGGGCCATATTAATCTAGTGTCACATTAAGATATACTAGGTCAAATGGGACATTTTTTCTATATATGATTGCTAATACTCTTCCCAATACCTAAGTACATTAGGTACTAATTACACCTTTTCTGTTCTATATTCTTACATTAGATTTCCTCCACACTGTTTGGGAAAATTTAATTTACAACAATCCAATAAACAAAATATGTTATATTTAATGTAAGTGGAAAAATATGCTTATACGATTTAGACAGATGTATGAATCATAGGTACTACTAATAATAACGATAATGATAACAATAATGTATTATGTATTTAAAGTATTATTTCTAATGTTTGTAGAGCGGAGTATTGTTATTCTCTCCCCGCCCCTCGGTCACTTCCCTCCTGTTAAACCTCCAGCAGCAGCGGCGCAGTCAGGGAGAAGCTACGGAGGCCAACAAAGCACTACTTGGAGACCATTTGGACACAGTTTAGACCAATCAGTAGGTAGGAGTATCATATTTACTGTAACGGCTGAGTTCCCCTTTATTCTCGGTTTGTTTTTTAGGCCATAACATCGTGGAATATGTTTAATCAACCAATATTTTCCTCCGATATCGTGCCTATGCTAACTGGCTAACGGACCGATGTAGTCGAATTGACTTCCGTTATGCTAAGCAGCTAGCTAGGCGCACAGGTTTGTGATTTAAAGGGAGAAGTGGGGTTTTGATTGAGTAGCTGGTAAGACGCCACAAACACTGCTCTAGTATTAGACCAGTTGTATCGTAAGTATTGAATGTGTATCGCACGGCACCTTTGAATAAAACTATAAAAAATGTCAACTTAGCGCACTAGCCAAATACGCGGCTAACGCTAGTTGGTTAGCTACATTAGCTAGCGTCAAGTCTTTTGTAAACAGAACATCCTCCTTGCTCGCGGAGATCTGGGTCAGCCGGCTCTGAGGCGGTTTGTGACTATATGTCGATACCAGCTGTTAATCTGTCTTTTATTTTTTTTAATGTCAGTCGAGTCGGTGTAGTAATGGCGATGCGGGACAAACGTTTAGCTGGAAAATGTGTCGAGCTTGGTGCCGGGGTGGGTCAGAAACACCGGAGCGGAAATGTATCGTCGTTGTACAAGAACGTCCCTTTTCTCGCTGAACGTTTAACGTCAGCCAATTAACTAGTGGCCGTCAGCTGTGTTTTATTCACGTTTAATCCCGTGGACACAATCTACTGTGTATCTGCGTATTATCATGTGTTGGTGATGAAGCTGAATGGTTAGCCCCGGGTGTTGGTTTCAGACGGGTCTGGCGGTGTGTCAACACACAGCTGAAGGTTACTGCTGCTCAGCGCCTCTCACAGCGGCGGTGGTGGTGGTTGCATAATGCACAAATGCAATAAAGCGTCCCTCCCTGTTGTTAAAGATAAAGTGTTCTCACATCGTAATCTTTTGCTTTTTTCTGTGTCTTGTCAGCAGCTATGGCAGCGATCAGGAAAAAGCTGGTCATAGTGGGAGATGGAGCCTGTGGGAAGACCTGTCTGCTTATCGTGTTCAGTAAGGACCAGTTTCCAGAGGTCTACGTGCCCACGGTCTTCGAGAACTATGTTGCCGACATTGAAGTTGACAGTAAACAGGTATGACCTGCTAAACCCCACTCATATTTAAAAAGGACTACTATTGTAACAGATGAGTGATGGTGGCATTATCTCTCCACTTCCTTTCACACACAGCGGTACAGGTGGTATGTGATTTGATGTATTGGTTAAAATCAATCAAGTTTACTCATATGAGTGTCACTTAATAATAATTAGGCGTATAAATCTGTATAAATCCAGTGTTCTTTTAGATTGTCCTGAAATCTGTACAACGGAACAAAGAAGTAGTGTCTTTGGCATGTACTCTTTCTAACACTCAACACGATGCAGTGGTGTTTATACATGTTGGATCATTTCTGTAAAATGGTTAGTCTGTGTCATTTCAAATGAGAAGTTCCCTATGAGAATGTCCCAATACAGGATTATAGTGTGAATGCATTCATTATATCCATAATACTATAGACATATACACCAAAAGCATGTTGATCTTGGTCTGGTTTTGTGTGGCTGATAAACTGTGCACTCTTGTGGCAGGTGGAGTTAGCACTCTGGGATACAGCAGGTCAAGAGGACTATGACAGACTACGTCCACTCTCTTATCCAGACACTGATGTCATTCTCATGTGCTTCTCCATCGACAGTCCTGACAGTCTTGGTAAGTGAAGACAGAAACCTCTGTTGTGTATGTTAATGTTTGTGGTACATTATCCTCTCAGCATCACAGGATATGTGAAATACACAGGAGAACGCCAAGCCACGCTGTGTATGTTATTTCAGTAACTGAGGTATTGATGTTGATTGGAATGATTTTCTGCACTCCTCAGTTCAAGTCTAGACCACCACACCTCACCCACACATTTTCTACAATATACAGAGATTAATTATGGACATAACATGACTGGAATGTTTGTTTTTGTTTCTGTCTTTCTTCTGGGCAAATGTGTTTTCAATTTTTCATTTCCTTGGGTCATAGTAAAAAATAATCACTTCTGTGTTGTAGGGAATTTAAAGCAGAATTATCAATGTATTCTTGTGTTTCACAAATTCAAAGCACTTCATCCATTGAGACATGAATCCACAGGTTAATCAATGTGAGTCTGCTCTGACTGGTGCTGTCTTTCATCCCCTCATAAAGAGAATATCCCTGAGAAGTGGACCCCTGAGGTGAAACATTTCTGCCCTAATGTTCCCATTATACTGGTGGGAAATAAAAAGGACTTGCGTAATGATGAGCACACCCGGCGGGAGCTTGCCAAAATGAAGCAGGTGAAGATTGAGAACACACAGACAATCACATTTACTCTCCGCCTACTGATGGATGCATGTTTCTTAAAACTCCTTTTCCATTTAGGAACCTGTGAAACCGGAGGATGGACGGGACATGGCTAACAGGATCGGTGCCTTTGGATACATGGAGTGCTCTGCAAAAACAAAGGATGGTGTGAGGGAAGTCTTTGAGATGGCCACCAGGGCTGCACTACAGGCCAGGCGGGGAAAGAAGAGCAGTAAATGTGTCCTACTCTAAACGGGGGCACAAGGACTGCTTCCTATGGGGGAAAGAAGAAGGAGCATTAGGTCAAACCTACCCCCGAACACACCCACAAAAAAGACTGCTCTCCCCAGTTTTTACTAAAGGTGTAACGCTTTTACTTTTTTTGTCTTAAGCAAAAGTAGTCAGGTTCTGTCAGTATTCAATTTTGAGGTAAAAATACTTTTTTTGTACTATAACATGAGTAAATTTGCCATAATGAAACCTCCTTTGTCAACATGTAATCAAAGGGGTCAGCCAGGGGACCTATTGTGTCATACCTGCCAACTACAGTTAAGTGCTTAAGCCCTGCCTGCTGATCTGAGGAATGTCTCCACAGCCAACTAGGGTGAAGTACCTCTACACTGTGACCCGTAGTCCTTTATTTCAAAAAACTGATGCACACATGAAGTAGACATCTGTTTGTGCGATTCATATACAAATCCTATGTGCATTATGATCACATGCACACCATGAGACTGGAAACTCATTTTGTTTAAAAAACGCAAATGGAAACTTAGTGTTTTGTGTAATAAATTACTT
Organism: Selene dorsalis; assembly: GCA_900303245.1. Taxonomy (NCBI): domain Eukaryota; kingdom Metazoa; phylum Chordata; class Actinopteri; order Carangiformes; family Carangidae; genus Selene; species Selene dorsalis. The sequence goes on from OMNW01035822.1 coordinate 33,602, forward strand.
TGTAAGAATCTTGATCATTTGCATCACTTGCAAATCACTGAGTGACTCAGAGTCCAGCTCAGCAACAGACTGAAGACATGGATACAGTTTTTTCACCATGCACATGCACTTTGAAGCCGGGCCTTTTGCAAATGCATTTCAGTGTTAGCTCAAGGTAACTTGGTCATTACAGTGGTGGTCATTGTAGTTTGATACATGCCAGTCAGCGTTAAAATACAGATGAATCTGTGTTGTTAATAACTTCTTGTAATAAGGATCCCTTAAACTGGTGAAGAGAGTGAGACCAAGATATTTTACAACTGAAAAACATGAGCCAGAAATCTTTATGGTTGACAGACAGAAAAAGTGCTTTATTTTAGATATGCTTCATTCAAACAATAGAACAACATTGTAGATCCCTATTTTGGTGCTGATCAGAATTGTTCTTACCCCTTACTTATTCCAAACTATGTTCTTCAAGTTGGGAAAAAATCCATTGAGACACAGTTTATTGAAAATGCAAACAATCTGTCATGTGAAAAACTGGAAATTGAGGATATGCAGGGGATCATACATGAAGAGCACAGTTAAGCACAACAGGCCCTGCAACAAATCCTACCTTCATGAAATTTATGATGGTAAGCATATTATGTTAAAAACCTTCATGAGGGTTCCTGCAGGGCTTTGTTTAAGAGTGCATTAGTCTCACTGATGTGTGGACCTAATAAACTCACCACAGCTTCGGCTATAGCAACAAATCTTTGGGAACTTATCTTTACACCAACCATGACACACAATAATGACTTCATGTTTATCAACTGAGAATATAGTTAAGATGTGCATGGGACGATGAACTTCTGTAAGGCCATATGATCTGATAACAGCACACTTAAAGGCAACAGCAGAAAGCTTCCACCAATGTCTGACCAAAAGAGCTGAGTGGTTAAGGTGATTTTTTTTCTACTTAAATAAATCAGTGATAAACTGGTGAGCACTGTAAAATCAGATGTGATGGATGCTGCACTGAGCATGTTATTTTACGTATTACATACAAGTCCTGTGCAGTTTGGTACACTGCTGAGGAGGAAGCAGCTGCACAACACTGTCTCTAAGTGTTGATGGACGGATACAGCTGCTGTCACAGTCATCAGCTCAATCGTCATTCGTTCTTCTTGGCTGGAAGTCCGGAGCGGGCCAGAAACATGGGCAGCAGAGCCAGTGCTCCCAGTGCTGCTGCCACTAATGGTCGATAAAAAAGCCAACCTACTCCAATGGTGAGAAGAGACAGAGAGCAGGAGACACACAGTGCGAAGATCTTCAGCCCCACGGACACCAGCTCTCTGAGAACAGGAACCCAATCCACTGCAGGCACAAAACACACAGAGTGAGAAACACACGCCGAGACACAAATGAAATCCATGGATGACGTGGCAGTGAGTGTGTGTTTACCCAGTGTGTAGATGATGCGCATGGTCAGCTGAATACTGAGGAACATGAGAGCCCATCCTGCAGCCCTGAGTCCCCATGTCTTCATACTGTTGTACTGGTGCTCCCTCGTAAAAACCTCCTGCAGACAACATTTCAAACACATCAAGTGCCGGAACAAAGAGAACACTGAAAATGTAAACCAACAGAGGAGAGAGCTTCAGTGACCTCTGCAGAAAGCTCTTCCAGGTAGAGGATCTCCAGTGTGTCTCCTGATTTGGTTTTAAAGGGCATCAGGTGCTCCCCTCTCTGCATGGCCACAATGCTGACCTGAAAGATAATGATTACTTTGGTAAATGAGGACCATAACCTCAGTTTAGACAATAACAGTATGTGCACAGTAGAAACTTCATAGTTTCATTAAGGACTGGAACATCTGATGAATTAGTCAATCACCCAATCCTCACAAACAAGACCTTTGAAGGCATCTCACAGGGATTGAAGGAAACTGTGGTTTTACATTGTTAATGGTATCTTACCAAGTTCAGGTCATACCACATAGTAAAGATACAAGCTAGTCTTTCTAGTATACCATTTAGCCATTTGCCTCATTACATTTTTCCAACCAAACAATTTCTATCAGTAACTGATATTAGTAGCAACGGCTGTAGTTTCATTATTCAAAAATGAGTGGAATTATTAACACTATGGCAGCAGCTAGTGATCATCTCAGTCTAGAAAACGTTGCAAAATTGTCTTTATAAGTCTCAGACAGTCTTAAAATGCATCAAAGAGTGAATCTTGAATAAATGTTAACTGATCAGTTGAAACTGATGTTGATTAACTAGTCCGCCTGCTAATATCGCAGCACTAGTGAAGAAAGAGTTCAGCTCCATTTGCATGGATGGATTTTGATCTTCTGTGTGATCAAAGTATTTAATTGCTTAGGGTTTTAAATACCAACATACAAGTATGTGTAAGGACACAGTGGAAATACTACAAGTTCTCATCATAACTGAAATGATCATGGACCCTGCAGCACTCACAGTTTGAGCTGGGCCGAGTCGAGACGTCTCACCACTCAGTCCAGCGAAGGAGAATCTCACACGCACATCCCCAACCTTGTGAATAAAACCAAACAAATAGTAACAAAGAGTAATACAATACATAATGTAGAGGAGGCTTGCACTTTATGTTTCTGGGAGAAGTTCACATCTTGATACTGACCTCTGGCCTGCGAGGGTACTGAGTGTGATAGAAATAATCGTCATCGATGGAGAGGAAAGGGTCCAAGGTGAAGGCAGAGAAATCCCTCAAACTCAGTGTCTGGAAGTTGTTTATCTGCTCCACCAGGCCTGAGGATGAGACACTGGTTAACAGTCTACAGTCTGACTAACAGCTGTTCATTTCTGTATATATGTATTAATGTCTGATTGTTCAGACACTGGAGGTACCTTTAGACAGAGTGAAAGGCCCAACGTTGACTTCAGGAGCCACTACAGTCACACTCTCAACTGCCATGGCACTGGAATTAGGATTAGATTAAAGATGAAGAGCACAGACAGTGAGCTCAGACAGCACATAACAGAATCACCTTGCAGCTCCTGAAGTACCTTGGGTTCTGGTGACCAATTTCCTTATCAAAATTACGACTGTTGACCAACTCTGACTTCCACTCGGTGTCTGAAAAAGAAAGAATAACTCTGGCTCACATCAGACACAAAATGCACAGCGCACACACCTTCAACAAGAGTCGAGCAGCCTGAGCAAATACCACAGCCTTGATGAAAAAGAACTCACTGTAGTTGTAAGTGGTTTCAGTTTTGGTTTCACCGTTCTCCTGGTAGTCCCTGAAACGGATCATTGAAGTAATAAACTCCCACCTCTTCACTGAGGAATGTTCTGTGATGTAGGCAACCTTTGTTAAACCTGACCCCACCCGAGTGTTGACACAGAGACGACAGACTCACTTGCTCTCCTGGTACTCCACCCACTGATACATCTCCACCTGCCTCTTCAGTTTCACAGCCTGCACCTCCACTTTGTAGTTGGGGTCATGCAGGGGCTACACCAACACAAGCAGAGTATTGATCACCTCAAGTGAAATTCAGTGCATTGAGCATCACTTCATACACCTGTCAAATCAGCAACAGAATAAAACACACATCATAAAAAGATGATAACCCTTGTGCACCCAGCCTGGTGATGCATGCTGCAAAACATGTACTAAGACAGAATGAGAAGCCAACAAGTACTGATGTTTCATCAGAGTTCACAATATAATGGCTGATTTGCTTTGTTGAGTTAATTCATATTTTGAATAGAAATGATCAACTAAGATCCAATATGACTCAAAGATTAAAGAGAAATGTGCTGTAGGTACTTTCAGAACACATTTTAATCTTTTTAATGTCTTTAAATATTTGAAATACGATACCAATATACTTTTTATGTCCACTACATACTCTGTCAACGCTGACTTTTCACACAGGATCCCTCCTGCTCTATGTTTGTGTGCACTGCATGATCGATCGTATGAAAATTAAATCCACATGCAAATGGGTCTTGTTGTCAGTTTAATTCCAAAGGTAGTCAATCTTCAAATAACAACACTCCACCATAAAAATGACATAGAACTGGAATATATCAGGAAAATAAGTTATGTTAGCTTCAATGTGAAAACCCAGACACAAAGACTCGAGTTTGAGGAGGATATGGCGTTTAACGGACCTGACACTGTGGAGGAATCAGACGTAATGAAACAATAAACTTTTGTTAAGTCATTATTGAATAGTCAGGTATTGACTGACTGATGAATATACCTGATGTGAGGATAGGGGTTTGACACAGTGGAAAATGAAAACCACAACTGTCGTTTCTTAACAACCTACCTGTGCAGTGTGCAGCTGTGCAGACAGGTGAACTAAACGGTTGTTGTTCTGCAGGTCCAGGCTAACATAAGGCCCCAGTGACACAACCTGAGAGAGACCCTCGTCCAGGGAGGATGCTGTTTGCAGAGCTCGTCCCTGAGGAGAGAAGCAGGTACAGAGAACATGCACTGTTAGTCCAATGCTGCATCAGCCTGCCACACAGCTATTTTAACCCTGAGGATAACAGCAACCATCAAACTGATGCACTTAAATGAAACTGAGACTGAAGCAGTGGTTCCTACCTCATTGGTAAAGAGGACATAAATCGAGAGGAAAAACAGTCCCACACCAACAGCAGTCCCTCCTGCAGTGTCACTCAGCCGCTCCAGGAACCCAGGGTTGGACTGAACAGTTACACGCTTGTGTTGGTTTGGCTTTGTACCTGAGAACTGACACATCCACATCCACGCATAAACATCTGCAGCAGAATGTCTGCAACAATCACAACCTCAAAATCACACGTGGGACTTTAAAGTAAACAGTGAATAAGCATGAAATGTTCTGGTTATTCATATTCAACTCTATTAAAAGGACAAGTAGTAACACATCATGTGTCACGTAGTTCATCATCACATAGTTTGAATTACACACCGGAACCGGACAAGTGAGCGAGGCATGTTCGTTCGTTGTTAGCAAAGAGCTCATGCCACAGACTTGGGTGTGAACCAGTGACACGCCTCTTTTGTCCTGAGAAAAGTTTCCTTCCAAACCCATTGTCCTCGTCTCAGTGAATAAAAAGTCATTAGAAGAATAAAACTAACTGCTGTAACCAGAAACAGGTGAGCAGGGAGACAGGAAACACGACCGTTAAGGTGTTGGTAGCTTTATGTATCACACTGTAAACTGCAGAGCGGTAGTCAGGGTGCAGACCGGGAACATTCACTGTGTAACGAAACCCTGACGGATGAAAACGTCGCGGGTGTGACGCACTTACTGTCTGTGCTGAGGACATGTCTGTCTCTGACTGTTCAGCCTCACGTCGGACAGTAAGTTGGAGATGCCGGCGGTTCAAAGCGGTGACACCATGGACTGTAGACAGCGTAACGCCAGCGGCTGCTTGACTCCAGGGTACGCTCTCCTTGTTGTACGGCGTGTCGCGAAACTCGCGCCGAGGGGGCGGAGTCGTCACAAATTTGTATTCCGTCTACGCTGCTCGAATGTATGTGTGAATAAGAAACGCAACGTCCTCTGCCCAAGGCATCACGGGTAATTGAGGTTTCGTAGCAAGTTATTCAGAATGCAACGTAAAGCTGGTAACTGATTCCAACAGTTTAATACAACCCAGCACATTCACTGAAGTACTTTCACACATCCATGCATTGTGTTTTTATTGGAGCCCACAGGAAACTGAACAGTCCAATTCAGATGTAACTTTATTATAACCCTCAACAGAAGGATCCTCAACAACACTAGTCCACTGTCACAGCAGTAACAGTATGACATTAGCTATAGCAGTTGTATGTTTACTAATGACAGTAATATGCACACCATACAGAAAATACATTTTCAAATTCACAAATGCACCAGGAAAGGTAAAATGGGCTGGTAGACACACAAACAAATTCCATGAATAAAAACATTAATAAATAAATAAACATGTCTTCCACTTTGACACAAAGCTCACACCAGTTGGAAGAATTTGAAAGAATAATTTGACATGTTACTGTCCACTGCACGGGTACTTTTTTTTGTTGTATTAATACTTTCACTTAAGTAACAGTTTGAATGCTGCTGTAATGTCATGATCTTAATCTACTAGCTCAATCTACAGTTTCTGGGAAACCTCACCTCTTGTTAATCTCTCAGGCTTCCTGCCTCACACATGCACATACACACATACACACACACACACACACACACACACAAACACACACAACATTGTAGAGTAAGTGTCTGTTTTAATAGGATTATTGCATTATTAAGGAACGCTAAGCACTAATCATAATCACATCTGTGTCTCTGTATGTGTACATGCACATGCCTTCACATGCACACTTGCATGCACACATGCGCACAGATAAACACACACACACTGCAAGAGGAAAAGCCTCTTGAGAAAAGCCTCCACTCGTCTCGCGTGAGAGACGAGTGGAGAGAGGTTCAGGATGCAGGAATATGATGTTATAGTGCTTGGAACTGGACTTAAGGTAAGAAAACTTGTCATGCATGTAAATGAATGAAGAATGTAGAATGAAAGTGTGGAGGATAGTTATACTTAGGATATGTTTTTATTTCAAATGAAAAATGTGTAATGGAACTTTACATTCTTTACATTACAATCCACATCAAAATCTGCTCATTGCACATTAAAATCTATTTACAGTAAATCAGAAAGTTTGTTTTCTCACATGCATGAGCTTTACACTGGATACAAAAGGGTCAACCATGACATGGACTTGTCTTTTATTTGACTGTAAATAAAGTTTATCCTTCACAGTGTTACGACTGGCTCAAAGCTGTAACATTCATTATTTTTATGATCTTCATTACCAACATCATATCATTCTTGAAGCTCAGATGCAGAGAGGCATGTTTAACATGTTGCGTTTGTTTGCATGTTGCTTAAAAACATACTGAACCATCAGTTACTTCATGTCTTCGCTGGCTATATTACTCTTCATAGTTTATATAATAATGAAGTTTGCCAGTAGAATTCTTTCCATATTTTTAACCATGTGTTGACCCTCTAACCACCTGTTGGCTGCTGAAGAGATTAATAGCAAATTAATGACATCATTATGCTTGTCCTGATCTGATAACTGCTGTCCAGCACTTCATGTGATGGTGACAGATACTGTCACCATCACGTGGGGTGCTGGAGCTGCCCACTAACTGACTGCTCTATGTCTCTCTCAGGAATGTATCCTCTCTGGTTTAATGTCTTTGAGTGGGAAGAAAGTTCTTCACATTGACAAAAATCCATTCCATGGAGGAGAGAGCGCATCAGTTTCTCCCCTTGAGGAGGTGTGTTCACACAAACAGCAACACATGGGCAGACGTGCGTGTCTGCCTATAGGTGTGTGACACATATTAACCAATGTGTTTCTGCATTTACAGCTGTACAAGAAGTTTAAAGTTCGAGGTCCTGGTAAATCTATGGGCCGTGGGAAAGAATGGAACGTTGACCTCATCCCCAAATTCTTTCTTACCAATGGTGAGAGCTCAGTTTTATTCATAGGGAGGGTAGTGTGTATGGCATTCTGTGTTTATGAATGAGTTTCCATGAATTCTGTGTGTTTGCATCAGGTGAGCTGGTGAAGATCTTGGTGCACACTGATGTGACTCGGTATCTGGACTTCAGAGTCGTTGAAGGCAGCTTCGTTTACAAAGCAGGGAAAGTGCACAAAGTCCCTGCCACGGAGGAGGAGGCCCAGGCTTCAGGTGATGCTCTTTGTTACCCTGGTGTCAGATCCATCTCCATACGTCAATCTGTTTATTATTATTGTTATTAATAACAACAACAACAACAATAATAATTCTAGATCTGATGGGCATGTTTGACAAGAGGAGGTTCAGAAAACTGCTTGTCTTTGCTCTGAACTTCGATGTGAGACACCCTCGGACTTATCAGGATGTGGACCCTAACAAAACCACCACACGGGATCTTTTCTGCCGCTATGACCTGGGATTAGAAGTTATGGAGTTCACTGGTCATGCGATAGCCTTACACAGCAGTGACAGGTCAGAGCTTTTGTGCACCAGATGCTGACAGATTCTCCCTGAAGTTATAACTAACTTCATCTCACTGACTTTTACCTGGTGTCCCTGTAGCTACCTGGACCAGCCCTGTGTGGAAACTATCAGGAAGATCAAGCTGTACTCTGAGTCTTTGTCCCGCCACAACACCAG
>OMNW01035826.1:9062-20833 GCA_900303245.1 Selene dorsalis
AAAAGGAAAGAGAGACTCACTTCCAACATCATGCAAACACAGGCACGACCTGATTTACATCCCCAGCTTGAGTTTTCATGCAAGAAATCTCATTCCTCTCCTCAACTCAGAATGAACCCAAAACTGACGCTATGAATCAAGTGAACGATAATTAAGTCAAACAGTATTAATATTAATGCCATTATCACCTTTGGCGACCATAAAAAGAGGTTGATCAGTTGATCAAACTGCCAAAGAGCAATTTGACATCTAGCAGTAGGCCTACAGCATTTTCAACCAACCTACCAGCTAGCTAGCATGTTTGTGTAGGAACTACTAGCTATAGCCTTCTGGTGCTAGCAAATGAAACTGGTTTATGTATTATCTATTTAAGGCTTTAGTAAATCAGCTGATAGTTGAGTTGTCCAATTAAGAGCAAACAAGTGTCACAAGAGTGACTGTAGCATCACTAGCTGAAACATACATACATTTAATGGAGTTTCAAATGCTAACTGTACCGATGCTACTAACAGATTCATCCTGACACCAGAATAATAATTTGGTATTTTTGAATTGTGTTAGTTTAGTGAGACACAATTTTGAAATCAATGTTATCAAAAGTCAATAACATTTTAGCATTTAACATTTTACTTCTTTTACTCTTAAAGCTTACAGGTCAAACTATCAGCAAGCTAATATTAGCTATGTCAGTTGGTTCTTGGTAACCTTGGTAACATCCTGGCAGTCAGTATTTAGTCACAACTATCTAACTATTATGTCAGAACTAGCTTCATGGGAATTATTAACATTAATTAATTTCATAATGCTATTTGAAATTGAAAATGACTAAATGAAGGGAAAAGTTGGTGCAATGCAGCTTTCTCAGCTACTCAACTGTCTTGTAACCTGCAGTGAGGGAGTATGAGGGGGGCCTCACCTACTGACGGGGCCCTCCTGTGATGAAGGGGACACTCCAGGGTGCCCTGTTGAGTTCGGCCAAACATGGCGGAGTAGATGGCAATCTGCATACCCCGTTTGCAGCTCAGCCTCATCCTCTCCTCCTCACAGACCACCTTGCTCTTATACTCGTCTGGAGACACAGAAAGAGAAGATACACACCGTTACAAACAGCAAAAAAGCACAAAAGAGAAATAGAAGTGATTCTGATTGCAATTAATGAATGTGAATTTTGATTGCTATATCAGAAAAAAAACTTAAAATCAGTGCCTTGCCTTGTTCATAAAATTAAACACTTAGTAACCTTTTGGTTGTCTTTGTCACGATAATTGCATTGTCGGGTGTAAACAAATGATTTGTTTCTATTTTCCATAATTTTCATTTCATGAGATCTCCTTTTTTAATGTGCACAGAACACAGAGCCCTGTGTAAAGAGGCAGAAACAGAGGTAGAGTTGCTCAGTGGACATGTAGAGCCATGCAGAAGCATTCCTCACACACACCCAGCCACAGTGACCTGTGACAGCCAGAGCAGCTCCACTGGCCAACAAATAAAAACACACAACAGCAGCCGCCTCTCCATCCATGTGGGGAGTGGAACAGGAATGCAGAAAGAGGAGATGGCAGAGAAAAAAGGGGTCGGACTAGTTTGTTATATCTTTTGGTGACAGATTCACTCTTGTTCTCTCTTACTCCCTCCCTTTCTCCTTCACTTCCTCTGTCCTCCATCCACCTCTCCTTTCAGAACCAGTGACACCTGCCCGTTGCACCTCACTAACACCCCATGCGGCCTTTCTCTCTTACCCTGAGAAGTCATTGGTTAAGTGACAGTGAACAAAGAGCTGTTGATTGGCCCCGGGGTCCAGTAGAGAAAGAAAAAGTGGGGAGGGCAGAGGGATCAGTGGATTAATGCCCACTTCTGGTCACTCTAGTGTGAACTGCTGCACAGCTCAGTGCGGCTCGGCTCAGCACAGCACTGAGCCATGAATGGAGACTAGAATCTGGGTGGGATTACTGCACTGTTGTGGCTCCCCTTTGGAGTGATACTCTTAGCTTCCTGGCTCACAGGGGAGAGGGAAGGGGAAGGATAAAGGAGGAGACACGCAATACATTTTCTTTCAGGAAGCAGAAAAGACAGAGACAATGTGTCACTTCAAAGACTTTAAAATCAAATTAGATGATTGAATAAATTAAATTCAAGTGAGAGGTAAACCACAATACCCTTGTCAAGTTTAAAAGACTGAGCTGGCAATAAGCTGTAAATATATCTGTAAGCTGTAAATAAGTCCCATGAAAATATTAAATGCAATGAACTGATTAAAGTTAAAAGCACTGTAGAGTTTGATATACACTGAATAATGCTAAATTCAACTTTGAATTGCCTTGATATAGCATAGTGTAATAAAATCATAAATACAGAATTTCAACTCAGCAGTACATGCAGCACTACCTGACACTTTTTCAGCTTGTTTTTTCTATTAAAATCTACAAATGACCTGCTTGCTGTGCACTTCAAAGCTACAAAAAATTCAATTAAATATGCTTGCACCTTCACTTTCCGTGTCAGTGGGCAAGCACAGTGCAGAAAAGATATCCATGTGATGATTATTGGTTGAAATGAGGATCATCTAATAATAATAATCAGACACTTTATACTTAGTTGCTAAGATTGGTGAATACACTATTGTTAAGGTTGTAATTGGGTTGTCCCTGGTGCAAATGAAGTGACCCCACCCCTTGCTCTATTTCGGACTAAATGTGGAGGTGTGTGAGAGCAGAGAAAGAATGGTCCAAACACAGGCTGGGACAAATGTGTGTCGCTGTCAGGATCCAAGGTGACGAGGGACTTACTAGGTCTGCATTTGTACCAGACAATGAGGTATTTACTGCTGCCAGGACACTGGTCTGTCCCAAACACGCGGCTGTTGACAAGGACTTGACAGCTCCTTCTGTCTTGGCACTCGTCCAGCATTTTCTAAAGAAGGAAAAGAGTGAGGACCAAAGACAGGTTTAGAGGAAGAACAATAAGCCAACGATGGTGAGACCAGCAGCAGGCAAACCTAAAACCACTTCAAACAGGCTGCTTATAGCCATGGGAATAATGAGGACAGAGGCAGGTAAGAAAAAAAAAAAAAACGAGAACAAGAGAGAGAGAAAACTCTGGAAAGCTCCATTCCACTCATTTCCTGGCGTCCTCCTGCTTCTCTGGTTTCATCATCTCCTCGCCTGCTGTTACCCAGGTGAGCACATTCCAACACACCACATTCCCCTGTAGTGAAATCCCACTCGCTGGAGGAATGACAGAGGGGATTCTGACTTTTCCCCAGAATTTAACATTAAAAGAGGAGCATTAGTTACAACACATCGTGGAATGCAGCCCTGGGAATTGTGGTTGGTGCAATTCAAAGAGGTGAAGTAAAGGACACAGTCTGTGGATTTTCCCTATAACAGAAAAAACCCCACACGTGTACTGAAGGTCTATCCAATCACTGACACTCACTGATAACTTCAAGTTATTTATCAAGAAAATGTCAATAACTGGCAATGTTTGTTGGCAATAAATGAATAAATGGAATAATTACAAAAATCTGTGGATTACTCAACTATGAAATCAATAATTAGTTGCAGTCATAGCTGGGATCAACTTTACATGGGGAATGTATGCTGTAATAGCAACAGAACAAGGGTCATGAGCAGGTGGTACAATGAGATTCTTCAGGGTTGTAGTAATGTGGGTGGCGCAGCAGTCAGTAATTCTCTCACTTCGGCACAATGCGCTCTCTGTGTCTGTGCATTCATGGCTGTCCTGTCTATTATGGAAACGGAGGGTGTTTAACACTAGAAGGCAGGAGGACTAAGAATAAACAAAACAAGTGACTGAATGCTGAACAGGATGTGTTTGTGTGTGTTTGTGTTGGTGCTGCAAAGCGGGGCTTCTTTTCCAGCCGCATCCCAATTTAGGAGAGGATGCTAAGGCAAAGACCCCATGAAATCGCTTTGTGTCATGGGAACATACAAGCCCTCTTCCCCTTTACAGAGTGTAATTTGCCGGAAAACCTCCTCACAAAGCGTTACATAATCAGTGGTGCTCCGAAATGTAACCCTTGGCCAATTTGACCACTTTACGGGACACTTTCTCTCAGGAGGATTTGCAGCCCAAAAAGGTGTCTATGTGTGTGAAGGGTGAGCGAACAAAGGGAGGAACAAAATGAGAGCCAAGTCTTAGACACATGGGAACCTGTTTGAATATTCAGTCCTGAAATAATTACGGTAATACTAGCTTGGACTTTCTGACACAAGACTGTGTCTGGAATATTTGCGCTCTGTTGATTTACCTGTAGTGCAGTGGATACAGAACAATATCGATCATCCTCCCGTGCGTCGTAAGAACCTAGGAGGCCTTGGTAGGTCTGAGGGCACTGCTGGAAGTCAGAGGCGCCCCTCCTTCCATAGAAAGCTGACAGGACGGTGATGGTGGTGCGAGGTGGGCAGCGAACAGCCAGGAAGTCTCCGTCACAGGCCTGCTCCGTGTAGTTCCTCAACACTTTGGACAGGTAACCTATAAGATGGAAAGACAGCAGCTATTACCTTTGACCATAAACTTTGACCGCAGCTGAATGAATAAACTTCCTGATACTGAGATTAGCACTATCCCCGTCATTTTAGTGTAGCACTCTTAATACTGCCTGATCACATATTACTGCAGTGGGACCAACATGCTACTGCCATCTGAGCTAAATCACCACCTTTTCCTCTTATTTCATGTGACTATCATATGCAAAAATTGGATAACAGCGTGCTACAATCTCTTACACGATCTTTCCCATTCCATTAGATAGTGTTTCCATGGACATTTGTTGGTGCTGCAGATCAGCGAGCCCTGACAGATAACTACTTACATCTAAAAGACGCCTCCAGGCCAAGAATACCACAACAACAGAAAGCGAGAGAGTGCAGCTTTAGCTTCCCTAGCTCGTAGCGTCAGCCCTACAGTCATAGCTGGAGTGTTTTATACTTAAAAATGGCCATGGATGATTTAAGTATAAGTAAGAGGATACAGTACATTCTTGCCAGCTGGATGTTCCCCAGAGTTTTACAACCGAACTCTAGTAGCATAATGAGGCATTTATGGCTGTGTAAAATGCTGTGAAGTAATAAGATGGTCACCTTACTCCTATATGAAAGAGAAATTTAAGAGTAATGTGAGTCTGGCAGATCTCCAATTGTACAAATGTAGATTTCCATGTTATAAAGCAGGTGGAGGTGTTACTTGATTCTCAGTCACTCACACAGTCCATATTCAAAAACAATGCATTAAAACTGTCAGACTGTCGGAATCGTTACAGGCTTTTGTTCAGACGTTGCATAGTGCTTTTTTATATGCCTTGCTTGTTATTTAATTTATTAATTGTAAAGCAAATTCTTTTTTAATATGAGTGTTATGTATAGGTGCGGAAATGACTGTGGAAATGACTGCGGAACTTGTGCAACACAAATTTCAGAGCAAACCGGCAATAAATAAAGGTTATCTTATCTTATCTTATTTGTCTTCCCTGAGTGTTTACATATAGTCTGATACATTTTTATTAGATCACTCAGAAAACCGTCAGATAATCAGAAGAGAGGCTCAGAGTTTCACCTCTGATTGACTCACTGAACTGTTGTATCTATAGAGCTCCAGAGGAGATGTTAAACTACACTGAGATGATTTTTTCTCCTTAAAACCAGAAATAAAAAAAAGGAAATCAAAACTTCAAATAAAACACTGGAAAAGTATAAAATATGGTTCGTTTAAAGCTTTGAATTGTTGAGGCTGAATACCGCCTTTCAGGCTCAATTTCTGCTATGTTATTATGCTTGCCAGTAGCCATGTTTACTTGCACCAGACAACCAGCTGGTATCAGCGACTATGAATAGAAACATTATATAAACCATTTAATAGATCAAGCACTAAGTGAACTTTCATTTAACCTCAGAGCGCTGCTTGAAATGAAATAAAAGCTCTCATTCTTTTAAAACACTGACGTCTCTTAGCTAACTCTGCTTTCCCATTAAGGACTCTTTGAGAGCTGCCAGTCAGCCTGTCAGTCACTCAGGAGAGCCGAACCCATCACAAAGCCGCCATTAACATTCCAGCCTGTGAGAAGGAAAATGCAGATAAAGGAGAGAGCTGATCCCCTGGCCACCGTCATATAATGTCTTTCTGGACTTATCTGGCCCATTTATGAGCTGGCTGCTGCAGAGGGGAAACAAACACTTCAGTATGAGCTTCTCGGGTTTCAATACATTGCTGGAATTGCAAAATTTAACAACTGAATTAATCAAACTTATCTCCTTACTGCCTGTTCTACAAGGTGCATCGTCTGAAATGAAACTAATAATGAGAGTTTTTGTTAAAACACGTACATCTACTTTTCAACAACTTAAAAACAACTTACAAAACAAGCTCCAGCTTCCTGGCTAAGTGCTCCGCAAACACATTTACAAAGAGTCAACACACACACACACTCGCTCGCACGCACACACGCACCCACAGAGTGGACACACTGTGATTCAATTACCTTTATTTGGTTAGTGTTTGTTAGGGAAGAGGAAATCACACAGAAACAGTGTCTTCTAACTCACACACAAGCACACATGCACTTATACACACACACAAACACACAAAAACACACACACATTGTCCCCTTATCACCATGACCACAGCTAAAAGGAGGAAGGGAAACAAGAGACATTCCCAGTTTTCGAAAGGTCAGGCTCTCTTTAAATAGAGATGGTTATTAAAGCACCGTTGCTCACATTAACAGGTTTCCACCTGTGGCTGGGTTGTGAAAACCAAGGACAGGTGTACATGCAATCCTATTTTAAGTTTATATAGAGAGATTATTCGCACACCTCTAAACAAATGATCAGGAATGTGAAGTAGAAACCAACCAATGCAGCTCCTCTTATGTAACAGCTTTTACATTTAACAAAACACACAACACCTACACCCTACAAATACCTATTGATTTCCTTGTTACCAGGTTGTGGCATTGCATTACAGATCATAACAAATAACTTTAAAATGATATATGAGCTTGTCTGTGTTTTGGCTTTGAGTGGTGTGAGATTTTTTTTGAATGACATCCTTTTAAAAAGAAAATAAAAGCTTTTTTATTCAAGCTTGTGTGAAACTGCACTTACAACATTACTGTGGCAATTTTAATTGTGTCGGCTTATCTAGTTTCTCCCCCTTCACAGTAATATCCAGCTCACACACACACACGCACACACACACACACACACAGGTCTGTTTTGCCTGCCACATTCCACACAGGGTGAGAGGGAACTTGGCATTCCCCTGGCAGTAAGACCACACACACACACTCACGCACACTCACACACACACGCATACAAAACGTCAACACAAACAACGTGGTAGGAACAAGCTTTGTCGTTTGGCTCTGGGAGCCAGGGTGTGTGGCGTTGGTGTAACAGTATCACATTATTAGGGCTGGCTCTTGGCAGAGCGCCAATGCCATGAGAGACCACGAGTTTAGTGCAGCCCTCCAGTTAACCAGTGCCTTGGGTACAGCGGTGTCACCATGGAAACGGCCGAGGTTATGAACAGGGTGAAGCAGAGAGGACTGAAGATAGGTGATTTGAATTTGCACAGGCCACTTGGAGGAGGAAGAGGAGGAGGAGGAGGAGGAGTTTCTTAAGAGAGCGATCCTTGAGCAACACAGCGATACACCTTCCTCCACCCTCCACAGTGAGACTGTGGGTAAAAGGCAAACAGATTATCTCACACAAACCCTCAGGTGCTTTCACAAGAATCCCTTTCTCCTTTTCGCCATCCCACTCTCCTCCCACTCGCCCTCCATTTCTCTCTCTCTCTCTCTTCCTCAGGATCGTCACTATTGTTCCCTCCACTCTACCTGCTGACTGAAGTCTCCTTTCAAGGCCAACAAATCAGGCTGGGTTAAGGCACCTGTGTAAACCGCCCAGCCAATGACAGGTGTCCCTCAGAGGCAGAAGGCTGAACAATGCTGGAGGAACACCCAGGCGTCTCTCCGCCTCCCTTCTTCTCCCTGTTTCTTTTCATGTGGGACCAGACTCCTTCCTTAACTAGCTCTCTGCCCTTTCCCTCCACAAAAGCGCTGCACTATTATGTCTGCTGGTTTGTTTATTCGGCCATTAAAAGACAGGAGGTTGCGGTCGCGATGCCGTTCGTGTACAAACAGGTCGGCCTTGTCATGCACAGGATTGAAAGACCTCTGAGGTCCATTTAATCTCTGCACAAGCAGCACAGGGATTTGTCATAAACACAGACACAGGAACCTGCACCTGCCTTTTGTATCTATCATTCAACACCGGTGGGATTCATCATGTCATGTGATGCCACTTCACCTGTCAATGGGCAAGAACGTTCACTTTTCGACTTCTAATCGCAATCTCTTAAGCCTTTGTTATTATTATCAACTCATTTTCGGTCATGTGGGGACCCTGACGTCGGACACAGCCATGGAGAAGGTCAGGAGATTAGTGATCAGCCACTGTGTTGTGTCAACATGACACCAAGAGAAGCCTGTTGGGAGAGGGATTTACTCCCTGGGAATCACCGATTAGTCACAACCTGGTGCAGGTCACATACCAGCGGAAATTTATCATAAACATATATTCATTCATTAGGTGTCTTCCTCCAGCTGCAATCCTACCTACCTCTCCTTTCAGGTCAGACTGGGAGGAAGCTCTATGACTAATTCTCCTCACGGTCCACTAGGCTCAGGTGTTCAGTGTCGGCTAAGAATGAGTACAGCAGGTATTTCTGACATGAACTGAGGGACAGGTGGGGAGGAGGAGACGGGACAGTGGAGACTCCTGAGAGGCAGTTCAGGTGGAGACTGTCTGTTACTTATGCTCAAGGCTTTCTCCCCCTGCTTTTGAAAGATGCCGCCTTCTCCTATTGGCCGGGGAGAGCGAACAATGCACCACAGCATGATGTATGACCAATGTATTATAAGACTGTAGCCTTAATGCTGCTTATTATGCAGCTGCTTACTGCGTAACTTATACGTTGGTTGCTGAGGGGGGGGGTGTTTGTAGGGCAAGAATTTACATTATTGCAGCCTATTAGAAGATTACAGCTTATCTTAATGCCAACAAAGTGAGTGTTTACACAGTAGTTTAGAGATAATCAACCAGCTGTATAAACTGCAATCTCTTTAAAAAGACCATGCATGTATAATAAAGATAAATCTATAACAATACCTCCAGATGTATTCTGTTGTAACCAGGAGTTTCTTGAAAGCTACGAAATCAAAAGGCTGTATCGCGTTTCATCTTGGTACATTAGATATTTAGGCATTTACAGCTTCATGACTTTATTGGTGTTATTTTAGGCAAATTATAGCCATCAAACCATCAAATGTTCAAAGATGAGAGCTGCGGGCCTGCTGCTAGAGAAGGAATTCCCCTTTAAGTGGTGATTAGTGGGAAAAGCAGAGGTTTCCCTCAAAAGACGCAGGCCATGCTCTGGCAGCACTCAAGAGAAGGCTGGTGGCGATGAGGAGGGGAGGAAGAGGACGGTGAAAAGCAAGAAAAGAGGATGAGTGACGGACAAGGAAAGCGGTAGATAAAGACATACTGGAATATAAAAGGACACCTGTTAAATAATCAAGTGTTTTTTTTAAATCTGAAAAGACAGCGATAGGTCTTCAAGATCATGAGAGAAAGAGCGGTACGGAGAGACGAAGAGGGATCTTTTGAAAAGCGAAGCCAGTGCTTTCAGGATGTGGCGGCAGAGGTCTAAAGGCCAGAGCATGGTGGCTTTAGGCGCTGTTGTAATTACTCTTACCCACAAACCACAGAGGCAGCACAAGGGCCTGAAGCACGGCATGGCATACGGATAAAACAACCACCCGCCCGAAATTATATGTGGTCAAAACTCTGCCTTCACCTCTTAAGACCTGAGCTTCAGCCAAACACATGATGCACAAGCTGAACGGGACAGGTTGATGAGGTGTGTTGACATTAAATGAGACCTCAAACATGTGAGGGAAAAAAAAAAGAGCACAAGTTCACATGGATACCACAAAGGACACGCTGCTGCACAATGGACAATATATCAAAGGAAAGCTACAAACTGCTGCTGCTGTAAACAAGCCAAGTACAATCCTCCCTGCAAAAGCTATTAAGATTTGGGGCTAAAAAAGAACACATTCCTAAAATACACTGCATTCCTCCGCTTACAATACATTAGTCCTGCTGCTATAGTCACGTTTTGGATTAGCCTACTTTCTTGCTAATCATGCTATGGGGGCCAGAAAAAGAGCAAAGAGATATTTTGCTACAGCCCAAGCAGTTAAAGTTGACACAAGTCAAAGAAAGAACTTTTTTTAACTACTCAAGTAAATGTGCAGCTCAAAAACCACTTAAGAGTTTATTCATGAATCTAAAGGGCAATGCAGCAGCTTGGTATTTTGGCACAACCTTTGCAAATATTTAATGAACTAACATGATTTGACAATAGAAAGTGTACTAAAAATACCTTAAAGGACAACTCATTTTTTGGATCAGGGTGGCAAGGTTCAGTATAGTGGCCAAACATGATGTTACAGAACCCAATCAGGATTAAACATTTTAAACCAAATGTGATGTTTGTAGCTCAAAGTCATCAAAATCTGATCAAACCTGTGGTGATGATGATAGAGATTAGCTAAAGGTTTCACTGTTAACCTCTAAAAATAAGAGACCTCTAAACAGCCAACACATAAAAAATGTAGGTATGATTGTCTTGGGTATTAGGTATGATTGGCCGAGTACCCTTCTTGTGAGTTTTGCTACTGCTACATGGCCAAAATTAGCAACAACTTTTTTTGTAGCGAGGCCTACCAGTCAGACACCGCAGCAACAAAAAGTGTCAAAAAGTGACCAAAATGTCCGACTGAGCTGGAGCTAGGTGGTTAGCATGAAAAACATGACAGAGCAGAAGCGAAACAAGAATAATGTAAACAGGGTATAAAGTTTGAGGCTGAACACCCAACATTTTTTCTAGACGAGCAGCTGTTCATGTTAACACGAGCTAGTCTATCAGGGCTCGAAAGTTTTGAAGTTAGCTTGGAGTGACACTTCGTGTGTGTGGTCCTGGTAGCTACCGGTTTCAGTTCTAGTGGTCCTGGTCCCGGTCCCGGCACGCTCCCGGCTCCGGTGGTCTTGGTCCTGTCCCAGACCCTTTCAGGCTCTTACACTTGTTGAAGTCAGTCAGGGTTCAGAGGCGGAAGGAAATTGGGCCCCGGCCTGGTCCGTCACTTTAATGGCTGCACATGACTTAGGCACGTACAGGTGTCCCGTTGCCACACCATGAAGTCAGCTTATGTCCTCTCACTGTCAGTCACCCTCCTTAAATTACCCACAGTTCATAGCCATGTGAAGTCAAATACAGATGTCGTCGGAAGCGTTGGAACGGATCTGCTCCGGTCCCGGTTCTGGTCCCGGTCCCGGTTCCAGTCCCGGCCCCGATCCCGGTTCTGGTTCCGGTCCCGGTCCCGGTTCTGGTCCCGGTTCCGATCCCGGTTCTGGTCCCGGTTCTGGTTCCGGTTCTGGTCCCGGTTCCGATCCTGGTTCTGGTCCCGGTCCCGGTTCTGGCCCCGGTTCCGATCCCGGTTCTGGTCCCAGTCCCGGTTCTGGTTCCGGTCCCGGTTCTGGTCCCGGTTCCGATCCCGGTTCTGGTCCCGGTCCCGGTTCTGGTCCCAGGTCCTGGTACCGGTTCCGGTTCGGGTGGTCCTGGTCGTGTTACTATCCCATTCCTATCACAGCATCTGGAGCCTTTCACACTCTCACACTCAGTCACTT
>OMNW01035828.1:0-15251 GCA_900303245.1 Selene dorsalis
GGTCAGATGAGTGGTGAGATGAACGGACAGAGAGACTCCTGCTCGTGCTTTTTTAGCTCCTTCCCTCTTTCTCCTTTTTTTTTAACTCCGTGTGAAAGAGCACCACCAGCCAGCCAACTGTTGCTACGACTACAGCTGTTGCCACAATGGTGGTCATTAGGGGTCGTTACCATGGCGAGGAGGATCCCAAGGGGCAATCAGAGATCAGAGCAGAGACTCTGCACCTCTCCACCGATCGGTCGATATGGTCGAGTTGTTTATGGGTGTGATGTCAGAGTGATTGTAGTGAGTTACCGATCAATAGCTGATAATGTATTTACATTGATTTTTAAATTAAAGGTGGTTTAACTGAACTTATGAGCTCAAACAACATGTGGCTGTAATGATTGAGAAGACTGTCACATCTTAAAGGTCTGAACATAAATCACACACTGAGGCTGTAATGTGAAGGAGTTCACTATATGTAAGTCTATATTTTAATATTCAAACTACATACAACTTAAATCATAACAATGGAAATTTAATGTAATTTACAGCGGACCATTATTCAGCCGAACAGGTTCACTCGGTCAAAATATAGTGTGTGATGTCAAAGCAAGTTTAGATTAGATTATTTGCATATAGATATAAAGATATAGATATAAAGACACATCCCCTATATAAACAACAGATGTCATTGTCACAGCATCAGGATTAAGTGAGAATATAGAAACTGATCCAATAAAAAAAAAAACACACAAAGTCAAAGACTAAGAGTAAGAGTGTAATGTCAGGAGGCTAACATGCTAAAAAATAATGCTAATGTTTGGCCGGTACAATACAATACAATACAAGCTGAGGATGATGGGAATGTATTGGAGATATTAATCACTGTAGTTCATCCTGGTGCCGACATTAAACAGGAAAAAAAGAGTGGGGACAAAGCGAGGCACCAAAATAATTAGGACTCAGAGTCACAGTGGGAGCCATAATTGTTTCCTCCAGATTTTTTATGGCTGTTTTCTAATTGTTGTTGAGATATTGTAAACAAAAAAAAAACGTAAGTAGTATTTCTGATTTTCTTTTGTCTGCAGTGTGTAACATATGGAATTTATTCATCTGGATTGTCGCTTGAGATCATTTTGGCCCAATTTTCGAGATGACTAAACACATATTTTTGCCTATTGGTCTCTCAACAGTGGGAACATTTGTCAGCAGTGGTGGACTAGTTAAAGAAGCAAAGTATGCCAGGGCAGGATAACTTATAGGGGACACAAAGTGGAGCAGGAAGTAGAGCAAGAAAGTAGCACTCAGAGCAGAGCAAAGCTAAACTAAAGTGAGTCTCTGTCGGTTTTCCCCCCAGGAGTCGGCTTCAGTTACACTCCAACAATGACCAGGGAGGATATTTGACCACGACGATTATGGGCTCTTATGCAGCAGAAAGGACGAGTGACCTCTGACCTCTGGTTCACATCCCACTGCAGCAAACCGAGTGTTGTTTTCAGAGACCAGAAATAGACAAGATAGTTATCTCATCGGGATATATATGATCCTATATAACTGCAGTTTTCTGTGTGTGTGTGTGTGAGAGAGAGAGAGAGAGAGGGGTTAGTTGTCACTCCTTCTGTAAATAGAGAAGCTGATAAAATATCTGTGGGCCTATATGAGATATCGACCATAGTCCGAGGCACTACCTTCTGAACAATCTTTTAATTTAATCTCTCTCTGACACAAATTCACCCTCAACTCAAGCTTCTCTCCAAAACACTTTGTAAGGTGACTGTCCTTTTGTATCACACCTGGTGCCTCTGTGGGTTTACATCATCAGCAGCTTCACCTGCCCGTGACCCACCTCTCTACCCATCGCTCTCACACTCTGGTTTACCTGTGAGCGCCCCATGCTGAGGTTATACTATTCTCCTGTCACTGATAGGGGAGGAGAGAAGGACATCAGGGTAAATCCGTCATCTGAGGTGGATTATGTGGGTGCTGCACTCCCTGACTCACACGTTTACAAAGGGCCCTGCTGGGAAATGGGAAAGGACGACAACAAGCGGGTATTTGATACAGAAGTGTGGCACTATGTGTGTAGAGGAGCGCGTACTGGATAGAGAGAGAGAGAGAGAGAGAGGTAGAAGCAGGAACACGATGTCATGTTTGTTTATCTGACAATAGGCCTCTTTGCATTGATATCCCAGTGGAGTAGTCACTGTTTGCTTTACACCCTTTGTGATATGAGCGTGACAAGAGAAGAGCGGGATTAAGGAGGGGAAGGCTTCTGCGTTGATTTACAAAGCGTCTCGGTCAGTCAGATCAAAGCGGGATTGTGACTCATCAACGGCGAGTTTTAGCAAAAAAGAGACACAAGGATGGAGAAAAAGTAGACGGATAAAACAGGTGAGAACGGTGCAGAGGGTTTATGAGGAAGCAATTAGGGAGAGTGGTGAAACAAACACGTTGACAGCAGAGATGAATGGAGGACAAGTGACTGCATGGCCTTGCAGTGAGACGGTTAGATCTGCCTCAGAGTGGTCACAAAAGTGTGTCACAGGAGAGCTAGGCTAATGCACCGGGCTAACGTTGCCTCACTCGGCCCCGGCTGCATCCAGACCCACCACTTAGCACTTTCTGTTACTGTTTGCACGAGTCGTGCCCTGAGAAATCAAAACTGCATGAGGCAGAACGAGGAGTTTAGCTCGTCCACCAAGCGAACCAAGACGGCATCAAACTCTGCTGTGAGGATCTATGCCAGTCGCTAATCGCTGCTCAGTCAGCCGGGTACCTTTTTTAAAATGTATTTCTCTATTTCATTTGCCTCACGTGACCCTGAATGCACCGGAGGTTGTCAGAGAACTGAAATTTACATAAAAGACAAAGCGGCGCACACTCTCAAGGATCGATGCAGAATTGGCAGAGTTACTGACAGTGAATAATATTGCAAATTGTTGCTTTAGATACAAAGGTGCCCCTGTGTACATTTCCCCCCAAGGCCTAGCAATCAAGATAAATGCCTCTCCTGCCTTGTAAAACATTGGCAGACGCTTTCATATCTTATTAAGTTCAGAGTTTTAAGAAAAATAAATAAAAAAAGGCCTGCACCACACAAACAAGCTCTCACGTTGAAAGTTAAGTTTAACTGCATGCGATTCCCTTTGTATGGATGTTACTTCATGTATGCATACATAATCATATTAACAAAGGATTGGAGTTAGTTTAATGTTTGAACTACACAAGCCTATACTTTCAGTCTAAGTCTGTCCTCGTTGCGGAGCGAGGTAGATTTGAACACCTCACACACATTCGAGTTTCGCTTCAGGCTGCACACGTACGACTCTGCAGGCATCGTGTTGTCTTTCATTTGAGCCCATCTAAAGGTTGTGACTGATAGGAGCTGAGCAGATAGGCCTACTCACTAAAATGTTCACTCCTGTGCAGATAGTCATAATGGACTTACTGCAGCATACACACACACACACACACATACACACATACACAGTCATGCACACAATGAAATAGACCTCAGCTAACCTCCGGCTAATGAAAGATGAACCCAGCGGCGAAGCCCCAAAAAAATGAAGCTCGGAGCGTATGAGCGCAGACATTTATCCTGCATCAGAGCTCTGGAAACCACCGGGGAGCTGCAGCTTCTCTAATCAAACAGAGGTCAGGTGAACATTAGTGTAGGTCAGTGATCAGTGCAGCCGCCTCTGTGGCTCTCACATCCAGCAGTCGACCAGGTATCGTCATCGTGCGGAGGAAGATGTGAATGTGAAAAATCAACAGGCAGCCTCTCATTATCTGTCTCTCACTGACGTTACTGTATCAAAGCCTCCACAATGCAGCAGTGTGATTTCCTCATTATCGTCTTGTGTAAATATCAGAGAGAGTCAAAGGTGAAAGAAAAAATCAAGATGCACTGTCACATGATTGAAACTTTCTTAAACACAAAAACCGTACGTTAAAAACAAAAAGAAAGAAAAAAAGTCAACTTATTTTAATTACATGTTGAATTCAGCTTGAACCACTGGCAGCGTTTTCATTTTTATCCAAAAAACAAAACACAACAAATGAGTCATCTGAGATACAGATCAGGCTGCATTATCTGCATAAGTATTCATAGTGGAAGGATTTCTGGGAGGTGTAAGCCAAATTAAATGCATGCTATGCCAGGAAGTATGCAAATAAGTTCAATAAGTGTGCCTTTATCATATCTACCACACAAGCCTCGAAGGTATGAAACGGATCTAAAGGTGGTGACTCACTTAAAACCTGTGGCCCACAGAGCTTTGAATTATAAACACATCTATTTTCATGCTCATGACAGTATATATAAACAGTCACCTCCGTCTACATGAAGCCTTTTTCACAGTATTCTTCTTATGAAATGACGACGCACTTGCAATTTTAATACAAATTCTGACATTTGAACATCAAGGTTGGTTTTTATGAGGTCACGTTACATTTGGACTTTGTTTTGAAATGCTAATCACCAGTGGTCACAGTGACATTTCCTCTAGTCCCACCTCTCTCTCTCTGTCTCTCTGTCTCTGTCTCTCCTTTTATTCTTCATAGCTCAGTGTGTATTGTGACTCAGTTATCACTAACACGGGAAACAAACCACACAGTGCAGTTAAATCACAGTGGACGTCGTTTGCAGTGTAGCAGGTCCAACTGAACCGCAGCAGCTCTCTTCAGGAAACCTTCAGCTCAATAGTTCTGCTCAGTGTAAATAGTCTACTGGTGTGGGTGTGTGTGTGTATGTGTGTGTGTGTGTGCGTCACACCGGGGTGCAATGGATGGAGCCTATAATGTTTAATGACAGAGTGCAAAGGCAGCTCTAAAATTAGGTTCTTGTTTTGTGCTGTATGTGGGACGTTTGTCCTGAAACTGCTCTTGTAGACAGCAGCAGCAGCTGTTGATGGAAACATTACACTCCATTCACGCCCGGTGTTAAAGTGTGTCTCATCCGGATTGTGAGGATTTTAATGTGATTACATTTACACTCAGGATTTATATGTGTGTCCAGAGTCCACAATCAGATCCGATCACTCCGTCCAGCTCATGTCACATCGTCCTGTCGTCCGTATGAGACCACCAGAGAGGATGTGGACTGACAGTCGCACATCATGTGGTCACTATGTGTTCCTCCACTGGTGCTCTCACTGATGAGATCACAAGTTTTTCCTCAACCGCAGTCTGATCACTCATGTCACCATATACAAAGACATAACTACAGTATAAAGAGCTGTTCTACCTGTTTTCACTGTACACAGCAATCTTTGTCTCTATACTGTCAGAGAACAATATCTAAAAGTTATATCATGTAGAAACCTATTTGTGCTGATTCATGATGTGATTTCCTGGAGTTTTTACTGCCTCTGGAAGCATTTCCTCTATCTAATCTATGGTTTATAATTGAAGTGCTTTATCTCCGTAGGTGTGCCAGTTTGCCTATCTCACAAAGCTAATTGATTTTCCCAAATAAATGAAAAAGTTGTCCGGACAATAAGCAGACAATCAAACATATGATCACAGCACTATAATAGTTTCCATGTTCGCGATTGAAAACTGTGTAGGCCACTCAAAATCCACTGACAGTGCTTTTGTTGGCGATAAATATAAAGTGATTTAACTTGAATGCCTTTGCGGTGTCAGATCTGCAGTTTGTTACAGGATGAATGGTCTTTGTGTTACAGGATTTCCTTCTCCCTGCTCCTGTACTTCCCTGACCCCAGCAGCAAACTCTGCAGTCCCACCAATAAGGTAAGGTGTATTACAACCTCTGTTTTCCTTCATGTCCTCAGGGCAGCGGTAATCCGTCTTCATTCAGAGCCTGTGTTAGCGTCCTGCTCAGCTGTGAGCGATCGGAGACAGTGGCCTGCTTGATGTTGTTGTTGGATATGTTGAAACATCTTAACTGCCAGGAGAATTATCTCATAGGCTGCAGAGAGACAGCACGCCTTGACCTTGTCTGGATTGAACTACGATGGCTCTTCAGGGCGTTTAGACTGAGCGCCGCTGTCAGATAGAAAACAAGTATGAAGCTGTGGGAGGCAGAACTTGTCCTTTTTGTATGGGCTAATAAATCTCTGAGGGTTTTTGTTGGCTCGGGCCAAAAAAAAACACTGATCAGAATAGAAATGTCAGTGTATTTGATGTTAAACAGTTTGAATGTAACACGAGTACAGTAAGTGTACCAGTGCCGCGCGGTTGCATCTATGAAAGGGCATGTTTTGTCATGCAGACGCATGCACAGTGTTGCCTGCAGAGCACGGAGCTCTGATGGAACATCGCCGTGGTGCTCGGCATCATGAGTGTCCTCTGTGGGCGTCCCCGAGGTACAACACTGGACTCTTGATTTCACGCTGGATTAATTTCACTCTGAGCACAAATCTCCTCCGTGATACTTTCCATGGGGACACACACACATACACACATACACACCATTTTGTCCATCCTGTTGTGCAGCAAAACAAGCCTGTTAAGGAAGTCGGCCGTCTTTACATCACAGTGCAGCCGCTGCTTTCACATATTTCTGTTTAAAGAGCCCATGAAATGAAAGCTGTTTTTTTTTATAACAGCTTTAATCCACATTTTAATTGTTCATTTATCTGTTGAATTTTGCCAAATTCATGTCAGAAAGTGATGATCTGAGTATTTTTACACCATAAATCCATGTATTTTCTCTTCCTGAAAAAATTATTTCAGACGGCCGATGATTCATCCTGCACTTGGGGGCGTCCCTAATTTTGTGTCCACTTAAAATTGTTTCTTGAATTTTTACATCCCTCCACTGAAATATAAATCCTGGCCGTCATTGTGGCAACCCCTGAGCTGTGACAAGCTTCTTCACCTGTGTGTGAGCATGTGCTAACTACCTACCTGACCTACATCTCTCCCCCGTCAGCACAACTGCTTCCTTCAGCTCTCGGCTCAAACTGCCTGCATGGTCTCAGTCCAAAACTGTCGTCCATCTCTTTACCGATATCCACAGGTGTGTCTGTGAAGGTGAGGGACAGAAGTCCGTCCACAGCAGCAGACAATCCCACAGGTGGTTCTGACTCTTAACTCAATGTGATAGGCTACTGTAGCAATCAGTATCAATATCTATGACGGGTCCCTTCCTACTAGTTTTGTGTTTTTACCAGAAGCACTCTGAGACGTCTTTAAAACAGGCCTGAGAGTTGTTGCACTTCAGAAACAAATTAAACTGTATGAGGCAAAAGTCAAATTAAGCGCTCGTGTAATTTGTTGCGGAAAGTGCCTGAGGAGGAGAACGAGAACGATTTTTCGGGGCACAGCCATAATTGTGAACCTTGTTAAATTTCCAGCGACATTGATAGTAGCTCCTCGGTTTTTGAAAAGCCAAGGAGGGTACCGATCAATATCCTCTCTGCAGCAGTGGCTTTAGTGATTTTTTTGCTCGGCTGGGCTGCTCCATGCACGTAGACCTATACATAACAGTGACCCATTCGTCAGGGCAACACTGAAAACATCATGGGATGAAAAGTTTAAAGGTAGGGTTGGAGATCTTATTGATGATAGCGGTGGTGGTGGTGTTATAAACTCTGCCACATGTGGTTTGTTTTTGTAAGCCACGCTGTGTTTAAAGAAAATTAGGGTTTTACACACAGTCAGAAAAATGCATCTTCATTTTAATAACTGTCTTTTCTGGTTGTGTTCATGTGATCATCATTAAGCCTTCAGGTGGATGTGACTCTTTGTTATTAAACTGAGCTGTGACGTCACCCTGGGAAAAGAGACTTTTCTGGCCTTTTGAAAATTTTCCGAAAAACAAGAAGTCCATGACTTAATACAATAAATAAATATACAATACAAAGGTTTAGTAACTAACAGTGGTTACAGCTGGATGTGACCTGGGAACAGATTTACAGTCCTATCTTTTACTGTTGCGGTCTGTGGGGAAAATGATGTTTTGGGCCACAGGAGATTTTTCTGGTGTCCTGGTACACCGCAGCCTCCCCACCCCCCCAAACACACACACACACACACGAGAGGAGCAGGGACACTGGGCTTGTGCTCGGTCTCTGGAGCTTAGCGAGACTGCGGTGTACCAGGACCACGGCGGCGCTGTGTGACGTCATATCAGGGTATTTGGGATAATGAGGTGAGAGAGACAGGAGAGGAATCAACACTGAAAATGTCCACGACGTCCCCATGTCCATTCACATTAAACGACAACCCACCAAAGCTCCGCATAAGAGTCATTTGTCATGTTTGTTGAAATGGGTTTTTTTTAAGCGATATGCTTTTAAAAGGGCCGTTTTTAAAAGGTTTATCGTTTTTCGCGCGAGCGTGTTTCTGGGCTTCCGTAGTACGGAAGTGGCCGTGGTTTCATCTTCATCTGCACCGGATTGGAAAAAAACGACAGCCGCAGCCGGTATGGCAGAAAAGGGGACAACAACAGGTCCAGATCGCAAACGAAAGACGGTTTTTGAGAGAGCTACTGCGAAGAAAAAAGCAGATGCAGCGCGATCGAAAACCAGCGTGACCATCGGTCCGGAGTTTGAACGGTGGCGACAACTGAAAGCCCAGAAAGGACTGAAAACTGATGCCATGGTGGCGTTATTTCTGCTGGACAGGTATGTTTACTGTATTTATTTGTGATGTTATCAGTGCTTTAGCAATGTATGATTTCATTGGGCTGGGTTTGTGTGCTACACCACTGGGTTAGGTATCTGCACGGGGTAAATAAACGGCATGTCTGTTGGTGGTGGTGATGCAGATCACCGCCTTTCATATTGATTGGAGGGGTGGACTATATAATACTCTCAGCTATCAGTATGTAATGAAGTGTCTCCACCACCGCTCACTGTCACCTTCAGTGAAAAGCTTGATGGAAACTGATTAAAAACAAAATCCAGTTTTTTCCTTAGTTTACACTGAAGTATGTAACTATTGGTGATCGCTGACCTGCCCTATCATATGTGGAGCAAATCCTTTTTAAATGTCCTTTATTTTATGTTGGTATAAGGTTATTAGCTTTTCATGGCATGAAATGTGATTGGCTGTTATTTGGATATTTTTGTAGTTATGATGAAAACTCGAGTTCAACACCAGTGAATCAAGTTTTCCTGAGACCTCCTCCTCCCCCTGTTTCCACAGTGTTATCAGAGTCCCTCTCTGACCGGTGAGTAGGTGATATCTTATATGAGTTGTAAGTCGTTATCAATAATCATTCTTAGGTCTGTGCTGATAAATGCTGTCCATGAAGAGTAATTGGCCTAATGTTAGTCAAAACACTACCAGACAGTACCAGCAAGCAAGCATTTACTGATTTATTGATCATAGGGCAGTTTATAACAGTGGGCTTGTGTAGAATATGTCCATAAAGGCTGTATATAACGTACCATTTAACTCTCTTCGGTAAAACTATGAACTATGTAAATCTAGTTTTTTGTTTTCTGAGCAGCGGCAGCTCTAATAGGAAAAACTATTTTATGCCTTGTGACCATATTCACAAGTTATTCTGTGATTACTGTTGATTGTACAGAGATGAAAACGTCCTGGTGGCAGGGATCGAGGAGTCGGACAAAAGCAGGATACAGGAGGCTGCTGCTGAGCAGCTGGATGCAAGGTAATTTGTTTTTAGAAATGTTGATCACAACATTTCTCAACCTAAAATTTTAGTTAAAGTCTGAAATTGGTCCCTACTGTAGTGACCACATAGTGACATGATCCTCACTGGATCTTAATGTTGACATCATCAATAAAGATGAATTTAACAACATTCAAAATTATACAAGTCATGTTTTGTGACTGACCTTTCTGTACAGGCAAGTTTATTTGTATAACCCATTTTTACAAGCAGATTGTCTCAAAAAGGGCTTTACACAGCATTATAACAGCATCCTCTGACCTCTGACCCTCACGCTGAGTGAGGAAAAACTCCCAAAGAAAACCCTCAACAGGGAAAAAACAGGAGAAACCTCAGAGTGAGAGGAGGGATTCCTCACACAGACAAG
This sequence comes from Selene dorsalis, assembly GCA_900303245.1. NCBI lineage: Eukaryota > Metazoa > Chordata > Actinopteri > Carangiformes > Carangidae > Selene > Selene dorsalis. The sequence continues at coordinate 9,966 of OMNW01035828.1, forward strand.
AAAACAGTTTCCAACAGCAGTTTACAGGCCAATGTTGATCTTTTTACATTAAAATAGTTTGTTATGCAAATAATAATCTTTGTTCTCCAGAGCTGACTGGGATGATGACGACACATATCCAGATAAGGAGACTGAGTCTGCGTCTTCGTTAGTAGCAGGAAGCAAGAAATGACATCACTGGGAAGGAGGGGGAAATGAAGGTTAGAAATGAGATGCACCTGGGAGCTGTGTGTGTGGAGGGACACTCAAACAAAGGAGCGACTGGAAGGAGGTCTGATAGACAGGAGAAGTGAGAACAAAAAGGAAAGGAGGAGAAAAAATTAAGGTGACTTTAACTGAGGAGTCTGGGATTGGACTGGTGTGGACCCAGGACTCCTGAGAGGAGAATTGAGTCCCTGGAGCAGGCGGACCTGTTCCTGCTCAGACTCTGTGGTTGCTCTCTCTCCGGGTTGGAGGATACCTACCGGCAGATAAGTCCTCTTTCAACCCCAAAACTCTCCTGGCTTCTCCCCTGTCTGACCTCTAACCTGACTGGAACTGGACACCATTCATCTCCCCCCTCACACTCTCACACACTCCTGTGAACTGAACTGAACTGGCCTGCATTCATTCCCATACTCACTCCTCTCATACCCACCATCATCCCTCGTATCGGACTGCCCTGAACCTGAACCTTGTGGTGTACCGTGGGATTTTTTTAATGTACAGAATGTGATTTTAGCTGCTGCAACTATGACAGCTAACAAAGCCATGGAAACGTAAACAATACAGTTCAACCAGAAGAGCATAATCAGCTTTCTGCTACAAATCACAGGTAAGATTGCGAAGTCAGGAAGAGTGTGACTCTCTGGAATTTTAAATGGGAGCTTCTTTGTTTCAGTGGTTTGACTAGAACAGAAGTACTTTATATTGTTTACATTGTGCCCTCAGGTCAGCTGCAGATTTGGAGTCCTTTCACAACCACATACTTATGTATGCCAGCAAGCGCTTCAGCTTATCCCCAGCTGTTTATGCAGCCTGGACCATGTTGGCTGGCCTGGACTACAATCACCACCTCCACAGACCAGCTAAGAGGAAGGATGACGGCTCAGTTCAGTATGTAGTATTATAAGTATCCTTATGTAGTTCAGTAAATGTACCTGGAAGTGTCTCGACAGCCCCACTGCTAAAGGTGATGCATTTACATTGATTTCTTTTTTATAAGATCAAAATGCAAAACTGTTGTGTTATTTATGGTCATCTGAACCATTTAATAAGGTGTACCTCATCTCTTCTGCTAGGTATGGCAAGTTGTACAATAAGAGCTCCAGGATGTGGAGACTGTACAATCTGAAGGTGGAAAGAGAATACAATGAAGTCCCAGACCTGCAGAGTGCCATCCTGCTTCAAAGGCTTGCTGCGCCCAGAGGATCCAAGGAGACTGGGAGTTCTGTCGGGTTTCCCTTCCCCAACCACCCAGGAACTGTTGCAGAAGCAAGTGAGCAGAGGGTTAGCAGGTCGCTACGCTAAGATTTTTCCCAAGGAGCACTAGTGCTCCTAAAGTGAAATATTTGGGAGCAAAATGAAAAATGTTTATGTAACATGTTATTTATTTAACCCTTAAATAATGTTGAGGGTCAGACGTAACCCATTTTGACGTTTGAGAACAGTAAAAAGGGATTGCGGTGTGAAGCATGCTGGGATACGCGACATAATGAAATCCCAATGTGAGTGACGCAGCTTTCCGTGATACTGTCGTGCGTAGCGGGGCTTCACCTTGACGTGAACCCAACACCGAACAAGCGTTGCGTGTTGCTGCACTCTGGAGGCGTGGCTTCGTAAAGGGGCTTGACTTTCAAACATTTCAAACTGTGGCCTCCTTTTCCCAGGATCACCAACCCTAAAAAGCTTAATCTTTTTTTAACAGTCTGGCCTTCGAAAACACATTTAGTACATTTTTTGAGCAAATGCTGACCTCTGCAGATATTGATCCGTTCAATATTGGATCAATGCTACCTAAAGAAAACTACACTGTTGGGAGGAGTCGTACATAGAGAGTGCATCAGAGGGCCAGAGCCCCTAATGAAAAAGAAAAATGCTTTTTCACAGTGTTGACTGGAAATCAATTTACTCCCTGGATGAATACCTCATGTCTGATGATGTGAGCATTAGCCACACAAAAAAATCAACTAATGAAACAAAAACACAAATCAGTGATTGCTACAGTAACAGACATGCTGCTACACTTTGATGTTTTATTCCTAATCAAATGCAACAGCTGCAGTGTTTTCATAAAAGGAAACAAACAATACAAATGATCATACAAAAAAACCAAGACATGTTATTATCTTACTGTTCTACCCACCTGTGCATCTTAATGCACATTTAAAAGCAGACTCTGATTGTTGTTTACATAAAGACTTGTCTGTATATGTAAATCAATGAAACTTCAGGTCTCACTTGTAAATGAGATCTTGATTCTTAATGCAACTTGCTGATTAAGGAAAGTACATCTCTCTCTCTCTTTGTATATATATGACTCTAGTTTACAAACACATTTTGTTGAAGTAATTTTCTCGACATAACCATCTTTCATTTACATTTTAGCACAGTTAGTGCGCCTCTGTGCTCTCACACCATTTGATCCAGCGACTCAGTTAATTGATCATTTAAATATTTCAGGCAGTACTCTTAATTAATGCATTTTTTTCCAAGTAAATGGCCATAAAAACACACCAACACAGCTCGTCTTACAAGTAAATGATAATTAGACGTCTGTATTCGTTCTGAGTTTACGTCGTGAACAATGGACTTCGCGCTGACGACACTCGAATTCACTGTTTAATGTTAAGTGCAGTACGTATGCATAAAACATGTCATTTGAAATTCAAATGATTTGTTGTCATAAAAATACAACATGCTAATTTCGCGGCCTCTGTCGGTCTCATAGAAAGTGTAAACATTTATCTCCCACTGTTTATGGAAAGCACTTAGGTGTAAGACGGAGACAACAGAGCCAGAGCAGCGTTTGGGATTATACAGGAGAAGCTATAGCACAGATGAAGCACATGCAGCGTTTGTGTTGTTGTGTTTGTGAAACCAAGGTGGGGTTAGTGTCAACATGCAGTTTATCTCCTGTGTTTTTTGCTTCTTCAGAATAATGTCTTTACCCAGGGAGTGTCCACACCGCTACTCCAGTATGTTTGGTTCAGTTTTTCACAGCTTGAAATGTATCCATCACTAAAATGCCACAGAAACCTGCCGTCCCCAGAGCGCCGATCCCGTCGCCCTCGTTCAGCCCACAATCAGTTTGCTCTTCTCTCTCCTGAGAGTCACAGTGTTGCTCTTTATCTCGAGGTTTTTCCGTGTTTTGCTTTTAATACAGCAGACGTACGTATATCTAATTCATCTTCAGCACCAAACGTAAACAATCCATCTGGACTGTGGATCATTTAGAAAAACAATTTCTTACTGATATATAGTACGGCTACCACTGTGATAGTGATCAATCATTCTGGCTGTAAAATCATTCATCATCATGATATTATGCCCTTAAGACAGGGACCCTCTACTATATATATTGTATGAAATTCAGTTCTGTAATAAACTGGGCCTTGTATAAATGCACCTTGTTTTTGTGCATTCAATACTAAGCTATTCAAATAATACACAGGTTCATATGTTCGTGTTTTTATTTTAAACATTAACTGATACCAGTGCCTATATGAACGATGTCTGTCAATTGCATGATAATCATGCATACATTTTTGTGTTTATTTTGGAAAACACGTTTTTGTAGGAATGATGTGTTTTCCAAAATAAGTGACTCAGCTCCAAATGTTTTAAAAAAGGGGCTTTAAAGGTGTTTTACTCCTTCCATCCAGAATATTTGGCTTTTCTTTGGGGCATTTTTCCATCTCTACCTCAGCCTTGCAGACTGTACGGTTTACGTACAGTGCACAGCTGACTGAAAACAGCCTGTGTGTCCCAACCTGCTGTAAAACCCCCAACTGAGATATTGTTAATGTGCTGTATTCATGTCCAGAGAATAAACCTCCTTAAACCCTGAATAATATCAACATGTCCCACGTCTTAATGGGAAAATGCTAAATTTGGAAAATAGGCCAAATTCATAATATCCAAACTGTGCTGTTTACATGACCTACATCAAACACTGTCATTTTAGAAATTATAAGTGCGCATGTTAATCTACTGAGTGATATATAGAAGAGTATACATAGAAAGTGAATGAATTCTGCACTAATAACATAAGTGATTAATCCATCATCAATATTCTTGTTGATAAACTTTCACTTCACCGACTAATGCCAACAGATTCATCACTGCAGCAGCGTTACGTCAGGGAGACGAGGCTCTGCTAACAACATGAGGATAAATATTCATGATTAAAAGAAATGATGATTGTTGCTCATCTCTGAAACATTTCCTCCTCCTGTTCCGATGACACCGTAGCTTATGTAGCTCATACAGGTCTGCACGATCTCCCCTGTTCATTTACATAGAGGCGCTGGATTGGCTCTTATGTAGTCACACCACAGTGCAGCTCCTCGTGCACGGAGCTTTTACAACACTTGTGTCTGGAATAGTGATTCTGCTGTGGCCACACAAGAACAAAAGTGACACTACTGCGGGAGGCAGAGTGTTAGAAGTGAGTATCAGATGTAAAATGCAGCGCTTCATTACTGAGCCTTACTCTGGAACATTGAGTCATTAGAGACTAAAAAGGTTTTGTATGGGTCACTCTCCTGCTTCATCTCCTATCCTTGTACTAGTAGTGACTGGTGCATGCACTCAGAGAGTGTGCTTCAGGGTAACACCGGCACAAAGATCACTGACCTTGACTCAGTGCAGTGGCTAAAGTACCTAAAAACACACTGACACAGTATTGTTGTGTACACACACACACACACACTGCCTGAGACCAACAGTGTTGTGTTACCATATTAACATACTACAGTATAAAAGCTTATTCCTGTCATTCTGCTGACATGCCATTATCTATGTGTGTGTGTGTGTGTGCGTGCACTGTGTCCAGTTTGTGTAGGCATTGCATTAACATGGTTTAATCCTCTGCATGGCTTATTGGATACAAATCCTTCCCAAAGCTTTTAAAGCTCCTGCCTTTTCATTTCTCTCTCTCTCTCTCTCTCTGTCTCTCTCTCAATCTCTCTCTCTCTCTTTCTCTCTCTCTCTCTCTCTCTCTCTCTCTCTCTCTCTCTCTCTCTCTCTCTCTCTCTCTCTCTCTCTCTCTCTCTCTCTCTCTCTCTCCATCCATCCATCCATCAG
>OMNW01035829.1:0-35422 GCA_900303245.1 Selene dorsalis
CGGGCACCGCCGCTCATCAGCCGCTCGCCGCCCAGCCCATCGGACACATCACCGTCCACCCCGTGGCTCACCTGGGAGCCCCCCTGCCATCCCACCTCCCGACTCTTTACCCCCAGGGCGTGTCTGTGTCCCAGCCCACCATGGTGGGCCACATCACTCACACCTTCACCCATCACACCCTGCCACATGTCCAGGCTAACCCTCAAGCTAACACTAATGGAACCCAGGTGAACAGCGCAGCTGTGGTCAGCCAGGGGAGCCCGTCGCTGGGGAAACCCACAGCAGTCTTGGCCCCCCACCCCCAGCTGGTGGGACAGGCTGCCGTCCTCAACCCTGTCACCATGGTTACAGTCCCAACCTTTCCTGTCAGCACACTCAAACTGGCTTGAAAGAGTTAAACAAAAAAAGACGGGACAGGTGGAAGGAGAGAAAGATTCAGAACTTCTGGATGAGTTTTCACACTCCTATCAATAATCAATAGCAGAGAATCTCTGACAGACATGAAAATTTACAAAAAAACAAGTGTTTTTTGGACAACGTGTGACAAGTATCTGCAGAGATATTTTGGTCGCAGCTCTGTTAGTTTGTGAGCAACAAGATTAAAACAGAGTCAGTGGGTCAGGCCCATCTTTGTGAAAATAAGACTGTGACATTTGTCTCCGCTGCAAAGACAGGAACTCTGTTTTCCTTCCTTCCTTGCCTTCTTCTCTCCTTCCTTCCCCTCTCTCCTGTTACAACCAGAAGCACTAACATAATAAGCTCAGTTCACACTCAGGCATCAAGGATTTACCTTAACTATTCATTCACCCACCGAGGGAAAGCACGACAGAGAGAAAGAGAGTTGTTTGTCGTTAGGCTGTTGTCATGGTGATACAGTATATGCCCATTTTGTATTCATGTTCACAATGTCATGTGGGGCATTGTGGTGGAATAATGTCACTGATGCATTTGAGAGCAGGAAGAGGCATCTCACTAATCCTAATAAATTACACAGGGGTTTGATCAAGTGTGAAGCAGAGACTCCGTTACACACTCGGCTAAAGCACTGAGGTTACATGACACAGCTGCTCGTGTCTTTTAGGTCCACAAACTGTAAAGTTCCTCATTTATATTGCTTCACTTGTTTGTTTTTTTCTTTGCTCTTTGCCTAAACCTTTCCTCCTTTGTCTTCCCCTGAGTGAAGCTTCAGCTCTCATCTTTTTATTTGGTGCCAACCACCTTCCAAATAATTAAAGAAAACATGATAGTAGTGCATTCATGAAATTAGAGCCAATCTAAAGTATAAAAAAAGTATTAAAATAAGAAAAGAAAAAAAAGATACATTGTATGTTATTTTCAATTAGTTATCCATGTTACTAAAAGGCAAAATTAGGGCAAGAATTGATTTGTTAGCTGAACATATAGTAGTAGCATGTGTTATTGCTTGACCTGCAGGGGTTAATGTATGTGGACAGACAGTGTGACCTTTGCCTGTTGCACAGACATTGGATTTCACTGTAGGAAACCAAGTTAAAGTGGAAAACCAAGTTGGGATTAAAAGCTGGCACAAATATTTTTCTAACAATTTTGAAAAGGTTAAAAAATTTCATGCAGCTGGTTCAAGCTCTAACGACGGTGATCTCCTCATTCACATTACCCACAGTGGAAAAACTTGGTCAGAAATCACCGTGAAGCTGTTCTCAAAGGCTGTTGAAAGAAAAGTGGTCATGTTAAAGGCTGGAACAGACATGTCTGTTACTCTCTGCAGTCTTTCTGTCTGTTACCCTCTGCTCTACATGTTCTCAGGCCTGTTCCAGAGTCTCGGTGTAAAGCGCACACGCTGTCAGCCTATCATAAACGCCTCAAATGTATTCAGTGAAGTTGATTTCAAAGAGGAGCTGGGAACAGCCGCTGACGGTGTCTGCTCTCAAACACTCAGTGACATGTTTTCTCATGTCGCTACCATGGGTGATGTTCCCTCAACATGCTGTGGGGCAACGCAGGGTTTCATGCTCTTCACTCTGATGCAACAACTCCCTCTGCTGCTTCATCCTGGACTTTATACCTATGTTATTCACACTGCTCTTAGAACGCAACACAAACTTCCTGCACAAGCTCTTAAAATCCGGAAAGAAACGAAAATGAATGAAGTCACACTGCAGAGAAGGCTGACCTAGAAAAGCTACTAAGACGGACATTAGTCAAATTTATTTAAAAAACAAAACAGAAAAGAATGAGGGGATATTTTCTTCACTTTAAGGTCATATAAAGTTTGAATATGATACAAAAATATAAAAAGCAGGATGTAATCCTTCATCTGGAAAATCTGTTTCAAATTCCTCTAATTTCAAAATGGAAAATGTGTTGTTGCCCACTTTCCTTTGTGTGTCTCTTCTGCATCTGTGTTATGCATCCTCAAATAGTTCATGGCCTCACAGCCTTCTTGCCAGCCTATACATGTCTTACCATGAAATCTCCCATCAGTACATGTGTATGTAGTCAGTGTTGTGTGGATCTGCTCCTTGCCTCTTCTGCTGTTTCTGTGTTATGTCTGTATATGTGACTGTATCCAATATGTTTTATATTCTGTACTATAGTTAATCCTACTGTACCTGTAGCATGGCTCTGTTTCCTTCTTTTCTTTTTTCTTTTTTTTTTGTCATATTGCCCTGTGCATGACAGAGTGTGCGTGTGTGTGTACGTAGCAAGCAAGCTATTTTTTTACACTGAGGTGATTTATGGTATGAGCCTGTAAGGGTGCTATCGTGTGTGCCTATACTCAGTTTTCCTGAACACTGTGACAACTCTGGCAAAACACGTACACACTGAGCGAATGGAAGAGAGAAAGAGTTACTGTCATTTCTTTTGTTTTTTTCTTCTTTTCTTTTTTATGTTTTTAAGTTTTCCATTTTGCGAGTCAGACTGAGACGGAGTGGGAAAGGTTAAAAAACAAAAAAAAGTTGTTGCTCTTTTCTTGGTAACATAATAATGTCTAATATTCACATTTGAGTTTTGTAATATTTGTACGTATGTATGAAAGTTTTGTAAATTTGTGATTGTATGCACGTTTTTGGCATATGAGTGTACGTATCTTACAATTTTAAAATGCTTGTTCCTTTTGGGTTTTGTTTTTGCATGTAGATTGCTGTTTAGTTTCTTTTTGTTCAAAGGTTTTGTTTTTATGTTTATTTCTGGGACCATGTACAATACTGTATAACGTGGGCAGGATCTTGGACCTCATGCTACATTGATATTATATATGAATATAAAAAACATGTTTTCCCTATGGAGAAAGTTTTAAGTTATATATCGCCTGTACACTTTGGGCTGCCTTTTAGATCTAACTGTCCACTGTTTAAGATAACAATGATGATAATGGATAAAACATATTAATGATGAATTATGCCGATGAAATAATAAATATTCTTAATAAATCTTATTACATTTACAGCACACCTTGCTCCTGTGTTTAATGATCTTGTGCAGAAATACACACTGCTGTTGAAAAGCCTTTATTTTATTTCATTACTTTCTTGTTCTTACAAAACAGGAAAATGGAATATTGAAAATACAAAAGGACAAAAATCACAAGTAATGAAAACACTTTACATAGTTAAAAGCCAACATCCCTACAGTGTCCACTAGATGGCAGTGTTACATCATCATCAACGTTCCTAATTAAGACTAAATTACATTAATAAAACAAACACAAAAAGTGATGCATTGTGGCAGCACCTCTGTCTTCAGGTGAAGTGAATTGTACCTGCATCAAGCTACCAGTGAACCAGTGTGACCTGCTGAAGTGCTCTTGAACACAACACTGAGTCTGTGGCTGCTTAAGGCTGTAGAGGAGTTTGTGTGACAGTCTGTTGTTGTTGTGTTATTTTTACAGAGAGAATACAGTTCACACATAGTCTGTATGACAGATCTTGGATCAGCTAGTCAGTTCGTTTGTTGCTCAGGATTGTGTTTGTTCTGTGTGGATTCATGAATTACTCAGATTAGATTTGACAATTTATCAAGAGTTGTTGTCGTACAAACAACCTGCAAAACTAAAGCTGTCTGACATCGAGTTGGATCATGACCAAACATTTTATGGTGAATCCCATGTACTAACTAATTTCTAGATTCAAGTGTATCTTAAGAGAGTTGAGTGTTGATATAATCATGGTATCATATGACAACATGCAGCTTTCCAACACAGCGTATAGAACTGCACTCAGCCATTCATGTGAGTGTGAGCACAAGATAACTTCATCCAGGATGAACAGATCAATCCTCAAACTGCTTTAAAACAACCAAATTAGAATCAACAGGATTGCTTTAGCTTGAATAGTTCAAGTCATGTCCCTGGTATCCACCGTTGGACTAACCCTCCTCTGTGTGGATCCTCAGAGACGTAGACTTTATGTATCCTGAGAGAACCATGGTTCCAGCCTCACTCACTGTATGTTGTCCTGGGGAACAGCAGGCAGGCCAGGGCCTGACTGTGATATGGATCATTTCCTTTTCATACAAGTTGCAGTGGTTTAGACATCTGATTTCATAAACAGAGCTGTGTTCCTCTCTCTCTGTCTCCTCTCCCAGGGAATTATGGGAGAATCAGCAGCCTCCTCTCTGGCTGTTCTGCATCTGCTCCTGAATCCTCTCCAGCACCTCCTGCATCCTCCTTAGCTACAGAGAGGAATAATGAAACAATGTGAGTGGCGACTAATGTTGTGGGTAAGTTAGAAGTGAGTGAATGAATAATTAAATAAAAGAAGTGTACCTCTTCATCTTTCTCAAAAATGAGTCTCTCCTTCTCAGCATCGACGATGGCCAGCGGCAGAGGGAAATCCGCCTCGCCTCCGTCTCGATGCTTCTCACGCAAGCTAAAGTCAAGATTCACAGACATGCAGAGCAGATCATGAGTGACCAGCTCTTGTACTTTTCAACAAGGTCTATTTATAAATTCCTGCTCCAGCCAAACACACCACAACTAGACTGCAACGCTCAGCTAAAGTTAAATGTGTGAAATAATGAAAAAAAATTAACCATACACACTATATGTACCTATTAGAGGTTACCCATTCTGTGTCACTGAAAGATGCTCTATATGAGTTCAATGTGGTCTGTGTTCTTTTTGCCAAAGCTGCAGCTCAAATGCTTAACTGCAAATTGATTCACTAGTTTCCGTCTTTAAATTCTTAGTTTTGTCATAAATGTGTCTTGAGTTATGCCTCAGTCTGGAAATCTAGGTAAACTGGACAATTTACTAGTAAAACAAGCCACTTCCCATCAAGTATGAATTTGCACTAATGGTTTTCATAAAAAATACACAACATTTTTTTTTCAAAATATTTCTTATCAGGGAAATAAACTTTTCACTGCTGTTATATCCAGTTAATACAGTTTCCTGTTTGAAGACGTCTGTTCTGAGATGGAGGACTAGCTCTGGTTTTAGGCCAGTCTATTTCAAAATGAGCCAATGTGTCATGTATCAGCAGCATTATACTTCACTAATATTAAGCAATTTACACTTAAATTATTCATTTATTTCCTTGCATTCTCCTCTTACTTTAAACCTCGCAACAATAATCGGAGTTGACGTATTTCTAGACTAAACCAACTTTGGTGGCATGTGAAAGTTTGGGCACGTCTGGTCAAAATTTCTGTTAATGTGAACAGTTAAGCAAGTGGAAGATGAACTCATCTCCAAAAGTTGTCACAGATGACACATTCCCTTCACATTTTAAACTTTTTTTTTTTTTTCATTTTCATTTTTTACATTTTCAAATTGACAGAAAAGGAAAAGGGCCGCAGCAGAGGTTTGGTAGTAGCCCCCCCGCCTTTGGAAACTATCACTGTGTAAATAGTAAATAGCTTGTCTGGTACCGTGGTATACTTATCTGAGAGCTCAAGTCTCCTGGGTTTCCCATTCTTAAGCAAGGTGCTGCTTTCCCCCTTTTCCCCTCAAATAGTAGAAAACAAAAATAATACACTGATACTGCTTAAAATATTGCAAAAGAATGTTTCATGTTTAACTTTTTGCCTTTTGGAGATCATTTCATCTTGCACTTGCTTAACTGTTCACATTAACAAGAATTTTGACCAGGGGTGCCCAAACTTTTGCATGCCACTGTATTTAGAGTTTTTTTGTCAAGTAAAAATGATCTTGTTGCACAGACAGATCATTTCACTAGTATAAGGTCTGTTTCTCCTCAAATTCAGTGTTTTTTTTATCTTGTATTTCAGCTAATCATTTTTGCATTTTAGCCTTAAATATTTACTGGGTTCCCACAAATGAGCATAACTTCACTGAGTCAGTCAAACAGTGACCATGTACTTCCTGGCCCCCACCCACCTGCGTTTCCTCTCCTGCACCACCATGCGCGTCATGTTCTGGATGCACTGTGCTCTGTAGTTCTCGTAATGCGTTTCCCGCGTCACGTCTTTCAGGTCCTGCATGTGCGTCCTCACCAGCATGTTCCTCAGCAGCAGGAAGTCAGAGTGGTCCGGGTTCTCCACTGACCATGCAACAACAACATTTGAACACCATGAGTCATCCTGGTTTTATGTTGTTATCAAACACAACGTAAAACTGACAGAAGGAACAGAGGCTAAAAACAGACAGACAGTGAACCAAAACTATCCAAACACTAATAAACTATTCAGACACATTAGGCCTAAACCACAGTAAAAGCTAGCTGGAATCAAAGTGAATTAAAATCTAACAAGAAATATAGTGAATACCTTCTACCACCCCCCAGGGATAGACACGACCCCTGGACTTGCGACCTTTGCTCTCCACTTGCACGTTGCTCCCGATGATGGCGAAGGGGATGCTGTCCTGCAGAGAGGAGACAATGCAGAGATAATGAGCTGTCAGCATGGACGTGGATAAGACGACACATTTCCAGCACCAGAACTGAAGTGCAGAACCTTGAGCAGCTGGTCCTGTCTCTGAAAGTCCTCGTCTTCATCCGAATCACAATCAGGGAACTGGTAGATGTTGATCCCAAACCGCTTGATGTCGTCTCTGATCTGGAGTGCAGGTACACATTGGAGGTACATGAGGTCATGAAAAGACTGAGGTAAAAGTAACCATCAACACCATTGTAAATGTGGGACATTAGGTTTTTTGTTTTGTTTCTGGAGCTGCCAAATGTTTCTGATTCACACTGAGTAACTGATCTTTGTTGAGATGGATCTTTCTGTCCATCCTGTGGCCTGTGGTGTGACTGTAGGGACAGAGATGTTGGCCATTTGATTTCACTGTTTGGTTCAGTCACACATATCTTAAGAACTACCAGCTAGATGGTTATTGAACTAAGAGCAGACATTCCCATGTCACCACCAGAGGGAGGATCAATGCTACTGGCTTTGGAAATCCCCTGAATTTTCCCCTGAAGTTTCACATTCATGGTCATGACTGAAAGACAATAACTATTGGCTGGGCTGCTACAAAATTTGATTTGAACATTCATTCAGGATGAACTGTAATAACTTTGGTGATTTCCCAACTTCTAATCCGGGGTCATCATCAGGTCAACGCTTCACTTTGTCCAATGATTAACTATCTTCTACTCTAGCAACGGCTGTTCATTAGCAAAAATATTAATGTGCTAAATGCTAAACTGGCACATTTTAACTCATTAAATTATTATAAATGCTTAATGATGTCACCAAAATTCATGTGTGGGTTGTGCCATATGTCCAGTCCAGGAAGGGCAGTTTGTGTGTGAGTGTGTGTGTGTGCTTATGATCTCATACCTTCATCTTCTTTCTGCAGACCTCAGCTTGTGTCAGGCTGTCAGCTTTGGCCAGTATGGGGATGATGTTGACTTTTTGATGCAAAGCCTTCATACATTCTACATCTAGAGGTCGAAGACTGATGGGAGAAAAAAAACAAACAAACATGTGATTATGTGTATGTGTGTGAGCACATTTGAACATATACAGAAATAAGCCCAACGGATATTGAGCAATTTTTCACAGATCTGTTGTGGTGATGTGCTGCGACTTTAGCTTCATGTTGTCACTGTACCTGTGGCCAAATGGAGAGATGAAGTAGAGGCAGCAATGAACTCTGTTGTCCTGGATGTTCCTTCTGTTCAAGCCGCTCTCATCTCTGAAGTACTGTTCAAACTGCTGGTCGATGTAGTCTTCTATTGGCTTCCAGCTGATGCAGACACACATGCAACATATGTGAGTGAAACAACAACTGTGACATGAGCTATTTCAAAATGAGAGCATGTTTAGTAAGCTTGTGATGTCATGAGTTGCCTTGAGCTTGCAGAAGGAAAACAACGCAGACTTACCTGTCTATGTTGTTGACAGCGTCTCCGAACCCTGGTGTGTCTATGATGCTGAGTCTCAGTTTGATTCCTTTCTCCTCAATGCTAATGGTGTGTTTCAGGATTTCCACTGTTTGGTTGATCCGTTCTACAGACACACACACACACACAGGTGTAATGTAAGTGAAGCTACACAGGCAACAATTTAAGACAAACACACATCAGAATCAGATAGTGGCAGCATCACATTTTAGCACAGAAAAATGACAGAGCTAATAATATGATTTCCTCTAAAACATAATCTGATTCCTCTCACTCTCCTATTTTGTTTGCTAAATCTTAATCTCACCCTCTGCATTAGGAACCCTCCTGTCTTTGTAGAGGTCTGTGAGGAACAAACTGTTGATGAGTGTGGATTTACCGAGGCCAGATTCTCCTGCAGAGGGAAAGAGACAGAGACATTTCTTAGCACTGGGCCCAGTCTATTCATATCAGCTCTGATGTCACCAGCTGAAACCATCTAGATGTTGTATATGATGGCGTGACTTGTGTATGTGTGTATTTGTATATCTTTTTTTCACATTCAGTCATGATACCTCAGTCAAACTGGTAAGAGCTAGCAGACCGAAGGGACTCACCGGCAACCATGAGTGTGAAAGTGAAACCTTTCTTCACTGTTTTTCTGTGGACCTGATTGGGCAATGTGGCAAAACCCACATACTCCTTGTCCTGATCCTGCAGACAGACAACACAACACAAATGTAAAAAACATGTGTGTTCAAACTGTTTATATTCATCCATTCATCCACTGGCCAAACCGTTTATCTGTGCAGGGTCACAGATAAGTTGTTTATATGTAATGATTTAACAGGTCACCTAAAATTAGTGTCATAATAAACACAGGAAAATGATGCAAAATATCTTGTTCATATTTTGGTTCCTACTCTTTAGAGCACATAGAAGAGGAGCCATTTACTTATAACACTGCCATCCTTAAAAAGATCAGAGCAGATCTGAATGCAATCATTTTTCATGTTTCAAATATTACATTAAATTCTGGTCTTGCAGCCTTAAAACCAGTTAGGTTACTATGTAAAAAAGTATTGGGTGGGAAACCACAACAGCATCATGATGTGGAGATTTCTATACTTTTTTCTAAGATGCCAAATCATTAATTTGATTAATTTGGCACCTGTTATTCATGTTTGCACCTCTGATTAAACTTTGTGTTTATGTATTTTTGCATTATTATATATGCCATTTAACTGCATATACTGTATATCATATTAGTGTTTATGTCTGTCTGCCCAGGGTCTGCAGAGGGAAATTATCAGCATCTATATCTGGCACAATATGTACTGTATTATTGGTCTCATGTTCCCTCTAACCCAGTGTAAGGAGGAGTAGCTCTTTTGTCTTCAACTGTTGAGCAACCTGAACTTTGATGGCAGATCAAAAAAGAGTGTATAATGCTTGTTAACCACATTGACTCACAGTTCTATTTTCAGTGTGAAAGTTGATGTCTTACCTCCTATTTTGCTGGTGAATATGAAACAGATGTTAGTTGCAAGGAAGAGAAAAGTGTCTGTGTTAACAGGGGTTAAGTTCTGGTGATGTACTAGCAAACAAAGAAAGGGGTCCTTTCTGGGAAATCTGGTGTTAGAACATGAATATGAATCAAGAGCCCTGTTAAGTGGTTTTTAGCGTGTTCCTGTGACAGGTAATTGGCATTTGTGGCAGATGTTGCTATGTTTATCATGCTCAAAAACATTTAGTATTCTAGCTGTATTTCTTCATTGTGTATTTTCTTAGCAATTGCTTAATTTAATTAAGGTCTTTTTAATTGCAAAGTATTTGTGCTATTGCTAAATCAGAGCTCAGTTCAGTTCATTTTATAGATCCTTTTCAGTTTGGGTCTTGAATGTATATTTCGATTCTGTTTGGTTAATGCACAGTTTCATAGAACTAATACATATATAAAAAACACAAATACTTTCATTTCACATGGCTGATCAACTTTCTGAACTCCACAGACACTAACATACAGTGACATACACACACTAATGATGAAGAGGCAGACACACAGGTAACTCAAGCACACAGAAGCACACCTCTGGAGAGTCGTAGGGGTCAAAGCGTCCCCAGGGACTGCGTGGACGGGAGGCTGGGCTGAGCGGTGAGTCCAGAGACGCCTGAGACATGAGCTGTCTCCTCAACGGCAAAGGCTGAAACTCACTGTCCACTCCCATGCGATTTGGTCTCTGAGGGACGATTGGAGATCCAAATGGGTGGCAGGGGATGGGGTGGTACAGAGGGGGAGTCCCAGGAAGGCTGGGCAGTCTCCCGTTGGCTGCTGTCCCAGTTCCCTCCGCCTCACAGTTGACTGGTGCCTGGTGACCGGGGGAGACGAGAGGCAGATCCCTCATGGCAAAAGGAAACTGAGTGTCCTCCTGGTCCTCAATGGACAGACTAGACAGCTGGGACAGGAGGCAGCAGAGTTACACATGGTTTTATATGAACAATCTCAAGAATGTAACTTTCTAATAAGCCTGAACAGAAAAAGTGAGAAAATGAAGAAAATATATGTGGGCCACAGTTAGAAGTTGAGAAAAACATTTCATTTTAATATTTCATCTGACATCTATTATTCAGATGAACCTGCCCTGACTATCCAGAGTCTTGTTCCACAATCCAGTTCAATGCACTCTAGGTTTTGGGGTTTCAGTCTGGTAAAACAAAGCAATGGGCCACAGAAAAGTACAAGAAGAGGATTATTGTTCCACACAAACACCTATAGGTAAGCATGTATGTACATCGCTGCTTAAAAAACACTGAAGTATGACCCGGCTACTGGTGACCCCTGTTCATGGGTCATGCTCTCTACAAACATGACATGATGAGCATGTATCATCTGTTGTAGTGGCTTCACTGATTAGTGAACCTGTGATCCAATTTAACCATTACAGAGGCACCCGCCCATCTGTCCAGGAAGGCTGAAGGTACGGACAGTGGACAGACTGGAGCTAGGAGTTAGTAACCACCAGGATCAAGTTGGATATAAACCAGTCTTAAGAGTTTGTTTTCTTACTCAATTTAGGGCCTGATAAAAGAGTGGAGCTTGTGTAGACAAGGCCAACTGATGAAAATGTTCGTCAGGGCTGAATCATTGCTCTCTCTCATTTTCCAGCACCTTATATCAAACCTGCTCTCCACACAGTCACTCCACCAACGGTCAAGTGTGGCTGTTCACAGCCATACCTCCACACCTCTGAGGCAGCACATCTCTGCAGCCTCACTCTACCCACATCCTCCTGGTGACCTGGTCTAAAGACTGCTGCCTCTCGACCTGTCAGCTCTCATTAACCGCAAAGCTTTGCAGCAGGCTTAACCCAGCTTCTAATGCTCTCACAGAGGGAGGGAGGGGATTTAACTCCTAAACACACACACATGCACAAGCTATAAACACTATCATTAAGGGCTACTCCATAAATTTGTCGTACCTCCTTTTCTGAGAGAGTTGCAGCTTTTTTGAGAGGAGAGCATGAATAAATGTAGGGGGAGAAAAGGGCTAGTTCATAAAAATAAAAAAAATACAAACACATAAAACTTTATAACATGACTACAGAAAGTTACGGCTATTAATCCTCACAATTTAAACAAAGGAATTAATTAGAATCAGCATGTATAAAAACAATACATTTACAAGGCAATATGAACCACTCATATCAATAAACAAATAAGATTCCGCATCACACGTTTAAACCCATAGAAATAAACATTTACTGACCTGAAATAACATTTTTTATGTAATTCCCTCTCACCTCTATAGGAACATTACAGGCTGCTGTTTTGATATATTCAACAAATTACTGGTAATTTTACTTAATTCAGTGTTGCAGCCTATATGTGTGTGTGTGTGTGTGTGTAAATGTTGAGGACCTACCTTTCTTACTGCTGCGGAACCTGACCGGTGAAGACATGTGCTCCATGTTGCCGCCGGCTTTTCCAACGGTCCCGGGTCAGAGGCAGAAAATGGACAAAACGACAATTTTACAGATGCCAAACTACAGAGGAACTAATAAAACGACGTGCAGAGACATATGGTGCGTGTGTGCGTGCACTATAGACTGAGCTCCGTGTGCAGCGTCAGTGTTGATACTCTGACGTGGTTTTAAATACGAGGGAGACAAAGGAGCAGGACGGCTGGTATCAGTGGATGTGCCCAGTGCTGGAGGCTGTTACTGCAGGATGGGCTCTCATTTCATTCATATTTGTTGGTTTTTGTTGTTACTTTGTTGCCTTAATATTTATTTAAATGTTGTTGTATGCATTTTTAATTGTTAATTTATAATTTACTACTAGTTGTAATGTCTGTTGCTGTTTATGTTATAATTTATTGTCCATTTATGTTTCTATAAAAGTCATAATTGCCTTTAAGTTTACAATAAAAAAGGACAATACCTTTTCACTGTGTTGTTATGCAGATCCAATGTCACGTGGATCTACTGTGAACCCATAGCAGTAGCCTGTAGGTTTTATGTATAAGGTTTGACAGGTGGTTGTTTCCAGTCAGTCCTCAGTCTGAGGCTACGGTCATGAATGTTAGGGTTTAGTTAGCTAATGCTACATTAAGCTAGGTTGTTTGTTTGTGTCTTATTAGTAACAGGAGACACCTGCAGTCTGAGTAATATTTTGTGTTTAACATAGTTTCCCCCACATTAAAAGTAAAAAAGAAAGCAACCTGAGTGTGTTAGCTCCTCTGCAGCTACTCTTAGGGCATGAGATACTCTCGCCCATCCTGCCTCAGGTTGACAGGTGTGTGCAGTGTGTTCAGTTAGCAGAGGCTCACCCAGTGATCTGGGCCTCAGATGTGGGATGTGGTTTGGCAGTAAGAAGCCTGTTGTTCACCAGAACCAGCCACTGGAAGACGTTTTAACACGGTAAGCATGAGAGCGGTGAGCTAGCTAGCTATGTGTTTGTTTGTTTGTTTGTTTGTTTGTTTGTTTGTTTGTAAGCTTGCGACTAGCACACAGTGCCGGTTCCTGTGCCAGTGCAAACTCTCCTTGTCTGTATAGTGACATGTGGGTCTGGTTTATTTTTGTGTGGGTATAAAGGGTAATATAGCGAAAACAACTACAAAATATACATCAAACCAAAACACATCAAGTAAGAGGCTAGTAGGTTACCTGTGTAACTGACGGGCAATGCTAATGTAGCTAGCTAAGCTACCATTTACGTTTCTTTCAAAGGAGTGTAATTAAATTACTAATATTTTTGCACAGTGAGTGTTTGACATTTGTTTTTTCTTTTTATTAATAGTTGACTAACATGCAGTTGTTATTCGGGATGAATACTCTTTGGTGACCTATGGAATTACAAATTACTGCTCAGCTTTCGTATTAAATAGTAAACAACTGGACATGTAATTACCAATCAAGAGTACATTTTATAACATACAGTTGTGCTCAAAAGTTTACATACCCTGGCAGACTTTTTGCTTTCTTGGCCTTTTGATCAGGGTCATTTGGATGTTTTTGTTGTCATTATGATTTAAAAATAGAAAACACAGTTTATCAATATCAGTTTATTTGTTTATCAATAAATGGTTTCACCCAACCACTGACCATGAGTGGAAAAAAAGTTTTTGTGTTATCAGCGGTTGAAAGCAAAAATTCTGCCGGGGTATGTAAACTTTTGAGCACAACTGTATGTTAATTAATTAATAGTGAGTTATTTAATGGTAGTGATTAGAATTTGGTCACATGAATTTATAATTTTCTTTATTAAGTTAATTACAGTTGTGGTTCACAGCTCACTGGGTTTGATGTGGTTTTGACTTGACAAACAGAAAATACAGAAGGCAGTCTTTAAAATAAGAGACACATGCAATGTAGCTTAAAGTTTAAAGTGCCATATGTTTCACAGCTTGTGGACAAAGTTGAGACTATAGCCTAACCGATAAATTGGCCAGCCAGTTGTAGCTTATGAAAGATGTACTAGTATCATCATACTGTAAATGTTGGCCCATAAGAAAAGATAAACTGTATCACAGAAATGTAAAAGATATGTTTGAGGTCAAAAACAGTGTTGTAGACTGTCCATCAGAGAGCTCTGACAGATTTTTGGGAATTTAAGGAATCGTTATCCAAAATGTTTGTTTCTTACCTGCCAATATGCAGCTATAGTATTTCATACTGAAATGTCAATATCAGCGTAATCCAGTATCAGTTGAAACCCTTCATGTGAGGCAAATGTAATGTGTGTGGAGTCTAATCCCGAAAATATCCCGTATGAATCTGTATTCACTGGTTTAATGTCCACAGGTTTACTCTGCTTTAGTCCACAACATGTAGGTGATCCTTTCAGTTCTCTCCTAATTGTTTGCGAAGGCACTGGTGTGTTCATAACGTCTTTGTCCTTTAAAACTGGTCTTTGTGCATATGTCCTGTCGTTGCTCTCAATTAAACAATTAGAGAAATGAGCTGTCCTCTGTAGATTTGTCCCACAGCACTCTGGATGTCCTCCTGAGCCTGTTAGATTTTCCTACCAGTGAGCTGTTGACCTGCATTGGTTGTGAGGGCTGATGTTGGACTTTTGCTTGTCCTGAGGGTTCATCAGGTTCATAGGTTTCAGAACTATTCTTGCCCAAGTCTGTGTTTAATGATCTGCAACACTGGCTCTTGTGTTGTGAGTCATTCATACATTCTGTGTTCAAACAGGAGTGGTTGTTCTCAGTCCTCGTGTCATGGTTGTTAGGTTGCTGTCCACCTGAATGATTGTCAGGTATGCTTTTTTGTTCTTGACTTTGAGGGAGCTGATTTTGCTCTGTGTTGTTATTTGAAGTGTCCGAATGTCCCTCGGGGTCGGGGCTCTGTTGTTGTGCACAGTGGGTTTCTTCATGAGAATTCAGGGTGTTGTCCTGGTTGTGAGAGGGGGCTTGGTGATTGTGATTCTGCCAGAAGGCTCTACGGAGCTGCTCTAACTCAGAGAGCAAGGGCAGACCAATGTCCAGGTGCATCAGAAAATTCTCCAGCCACTCCTCCAACTTTGAAAAGGAAGGTCTGAAACAGTGAAAGAGCTGTTATAATGACAGACAGTACAGCCTTACCTGCTCTACTGCAGTTGGACATTAAGTAAAAACTCAGGAGCATTCCACATTATGTCTCTTTGTGTAATTCACTACTTGGTACATTCACTGTTTGAGCAGCAAACAGTACCTGCGCCCTGCATAGAGGCTAAAAGCTGTGAGGTCTCGTATAGAAAAAATGAATACATGTTATGTCCTTTCGCAAGAAAATAAACTTATACCTTCCTGACTGTAGTGGAAAAGGAAATAGACAAAGGGTAGGTGGTTGGTGATGACACTCGGTCACAATAGATTTAGCAGCACCATATACAAACACCCTATTAGACTACAGTTGTGTAGTCATACCGTTTATCAGCATCCATGTCACAGCAGAGAACAGCGAGTGGCAGGAAGGCTGAGGGGCACTGTGGAGGGTGATACTGCTGCAGGAAACCAGCTACATTTAGCCCAAAGTCATTTGTCCGGGGAAGGTAGTCTGGGTCGGCATTCACTCTACCTATAATCTGAAGGGAGACAGAGAGAGACACAGTACGCATTCAGTTTTTCAATTGAGAATGAGGTTAAAATATAGAAATATATGTTTATCTGGCTTAAACTAAGTAAGTATGTAAGAAGCTGTCAGCGTATTTTACTCTCCTTAGAACCTCTTACCTCACATATCATGATACCAAAGGAAAAGACGTCCACCCGCTCATCATAGGTTTTTCCTGAAAGGTACAGAGGAACATTTAGGAATGGGAAGCAAATCTTTACTGTTCCAAGCAGGAGAAATAGTCTTTAGTGGAGCAGAGGGTCCCCTACATGGTATTCTTCCCCTCTTTGCATATTTTACCACACTACAGCACTTATGGTATTAAGAGGAAAGTTGAGGCCAGCTAAGTCAAACTAGAATGTGTACATCTTAAAAAAGAAAGTAAGAATACAAGTAAAGATGGCTGAAACCTTGTGCACCCACCATGGATCATCTCAGGAGCCATCCAGTAGGGGTTTCCTACAACAGTGTACCGCTTCCTGCGGTCAGGCCTGCGGAGCTCTGATAGTGACCCTTTCACAGGCCGCTCCATAGAAGATGTTCTGCTTTGATTCCTCTCCTCCATCACCAACCTGGCCAGTCCAAAATCTGCCACCACCACTGACTGGTTCTGGTCAAGCAGAGATAGAAAATAGTGTTAGAAACATTTAATTGGTGAGGTATGCTCTGTTGATTTTAGATGGAGCACCCTGTGAGGTTATGGTGGACTGTTTTTGATCAAATAATGCAAGTGTTGCCCTTTTACCGCAAACCTGTTGGCTTCTTTGCAGACTAATAACAGACCAGGAATAGTTCGTGCAACTTAAAGGGATAGTTCAACATTTTGGCAAATTATAGTCATAGGTGTAGGTTCATTTCCTTTAGTTATCAGTGAACACAATGTAGGTGAACGGTACAAGGTCCCCTGTCCCTCAACACTCATCAAATACACAATCCAACAACTCCAAAACGCTCTCGTGGAGAAGTTGTGACCTGCACATTCACCATGCTACTTTGTGCATTAGTCCTTGATTTGTTAAAAAGACTAGAGAAAAGATTTGATAGACTTGTAAAGAAATTCATGTATTTTACCAATATGCAATATGGAATTGGACACACATGGAGTTTTCAGAAGCTAAATATTTCACACTTCTTGTGCATGTACAACACATGAAATATTTTAATAGATAGATATATATTTACGTATGTGTGCGTGCGTAAGGATGTTGTTTACCTCTCTGACCAGGCAGTTGTGTGAGTTCAGATCTCGGTGTATAACATTCATGGAGTGCAGATAGGCCTTTTGAAGGAGAGATGTTACATACATTAAAAAAAGGTTTGTGCCAGATACATTTTTGATTGTAATCTTTTATCTCATATCATTATAATTTAACAGAATGACTCACCATTCCAGCTGCAATGTCTTTGGCGTAACTCACTCTTGTACTCCAGGGAAAGTCCTTGTCCTACAACAAGAGGATTGTGAGTGACATAGTGTCTGTGCCCTCTGACAGTGCTCATGCAGAAACATGAAAACTTAGCTCGACTTACCATTTTTATGATGGTCTCTCGGAGGGTTCCTCCCTGGATGTACTCAGAGACAAAGTTTATTCGTTTGTCTTTATAAAACAGTCCGATGAACTTCAGAACGTTGGGATGGTCCAGACAGCGCATCACCTTCACCTGTGCAAATTCAGTACAAGTGTGTCCTTATGACATTAGAACAACACCAAAATAGCTCAGAGGTCAGTTGACTGCCGTGATGGTATAAATTTAAAACTGTACAAAGGATACTCTTAATAAAATCTGGAGCTCATTTTTGTTTTAAAACAAAAGTGGGGTGTAAGGAAGACCAACCATCTTCCTTATTTTCTAGCTCTTAGATTTAGATGACTAGAATGGTTTGTGTGGTTTTTGTTGTTCTTCAGTCTCTTAGTATCAAAAATGTAAGTTTCCCTGCCAGGTACCTCTTCACACATGTGGCCTTTCCTGCTACAATAACCACTCACCTCCTTTAAGAAAGTCTTCTGTGTCTCTTCATCAAAACTTATCAACTCTTTCATCACCATCACTTCCCCTGTCTCCTGATGTGTGACCTTGACAGAAATAAGTAGCCTGGTTAAAATCAGTCTCACGAAGCACTGACAACTGGTTATACAACTGAAGAAATTTACCACAAAAAAGAAAGCAACTGTGTGATTGGGGAATGAAGTGATGATGGTACCTTGACAGCCTGGCCAAAGCAGCCTTTGCCAAGCACTTCTCCATGGATGAGGTCTGAGGGTCTGAAGATGCGGTGGGTACGTTCTCCAGGGTCCACTCGAAGAGACTCTGAGCGAACCATGTCTCTTCTCTGAGATAAAAGCGACAGTGCTCCGGGGGACAGTGGACACTTATCTATACTACAGCTGCGCCTGGGGAAGGAAAGAAAGATTTAGAAAGACAGACAGATGGGATATAGTGAACCAAAGTAGGGCAGCAGTTGGCACATACATTATGTGTCTCGATCGCATTCCTGGGGTTCCTTGATGCTGAGATGGCAAGAGACTCATCCTGATTGGCTCATCTCCCTGCGTCGTGTCCTCCCCAGGACTTGGCTCTTCCTCGAGACTCGGGAGTTTGTGGGTTGAAACAAGATTGTTAAGGGCGCATGGGTCAGGACAGCTGATGTCCTGCGGACTGTTGGAGCGGAGGAGGTCATCAGGAGACTGTGGGTTGTGTTCAATGGTCAGCTGCAGTGGTCTGCTGGTGTCCTGGATCACACGGCGTATCTAGACGGAAGAATCATGTGATTTCTCTGTATTATCTTTTGAGCGTAGACTACGAGTAGGTCTAACTACCCCTTATTTGTGCTTATTGCTAAAGCAGGAAGTGGTTTGAGGCCTACCTCATCTGTTGTTATGTTGCGAACAGGAATGCCATTGACCTCCAGCACTTGATCACCGATGTGGATGGCGGACAGTAGGTCTGGGCTGAGAACAGCTGAGTTCAACCTGAGGGAGAGTGAGAATGAGTGAACGGGTAGAGGAAAGGTGAGAGAGGATGAGATATTTGAGATTTCTGCTAATTATATTAGCTTCAATAAAAGTCACTCTTGTTTATGTCCTTGACCTAGAGACTCACTCAGTCACAGTGACGAGGGGGCTCTTGTCTGGGCTGAGCTCAGTGGCCACGCTGAGGCCTCGTCTGCCACCTACATGAGGAGGGAGGGACACCAGTGCCACCATGTGCGGACTCTTGGTGAGTGGAGAAGCTGCTTTAACAGCTGATACTACACCCTGACAGAAACAGTGACCACTGCAGACAAACAAAATAAGGAGAAAGAGCAAGAAACATCAGACATTTATATAATTAAGAACCACATCTCTTAAATTTCTGTTAATTACAACTTAAGAGTTTCATGCAGTTACATTAATCATTTTGCAAAATTCGTTTCTGCATCAAACTTACCAGTAGAGTTTGGTGTGTTCGACAAGTGTGTATGTGTCTCCATCTCCAATGAACATATCACAGTTCATACAAGTGAAACATTCAGGGTGGTACTTCTGCTCTCCAGCAACCTGTTTGTACAGGGAGGCAGTCTGGTAAAACACAATGCAGGGGCCACAGGAATAATAATGCTTTTAACAATATGATGGGGTTGCACTTGTGGTGGGGGGCAAATGCAACTCTCAAATATAAGAGTTCTTTCTGTGCATTCCTTGCGTGCATCAAGGCCTTGAACTGTCAGGATGTTTTCAGAGGATATCCTCTGATTTGGGAGTTAAAAGGGGGACAAAAGACATTTATTTTCACTTTAGGGGGGGAACAAGAGGCAGGAAGGCTTTGACTGCATGAATAGTTGTTGGAGCATGAAGACCTTGTGTATTTCATTTATTATTTCACCACGGCCTTATACATATTACATAATATATATTGTTAGTGATATGGCCACTGCCAACAACTGGTGGTTCTGACTGATCAATAAAGCAGCTATTTTTAAACCAGTCCACCAGCAATCTATCAATCAGTCGGCTCCTGGCTGAGTTCAAAATATTTAGGATTGAGTTTGCAGAAAAACAGGAAGGACTGTCTAATTTATCTTGGGACAGACTGTTAGGTGTTTAACTGTGTTGTTGTGACTAATTGGGACATTAGTCAACATAACAAAATAAATCCAGGGGGGAAAAACTACTCCAGAAATGAATCTCTCCTCTTATTTAGTGTTGTAGTAGATCTAAAGTGAAGTTTGTACAATAAGTCCTTGAAGAGTCAGAGTGACAGTCTAATCAAAATAATACACATTGGATTTGTTGATTTTACTGCTTTGTGGAACCAGGCTCTACTCGTATTAGTATTTTAATGATTTCAAGTGATTAACATATCACCATAATGAGGCCTGTTGTGATGGTGTCCTTGCAGCCGTGGCAGTGCTCTCCATACCGGGCCCAGTAGTGCTTTTTACAGTAGAGCTGTCCCTCTCTTTCATAGTACCAGTGAGACAGGATGCAGCCACATTCACAACACCTTCAAGAGAAAAGGGAAGCGGGGAACAGACAGCAGGATGGAGAAAGCAAATCAATGAGATGGCAGAAAGAGGAAATGACACAAGGTAGGTTTAGATGTAAAGGCTGTAAGACAACAGATATGTCAGGAGAGTGTTTGAGCAAAGTAACGTGAGCTTCATCAGTGATGGAACACATGAGACTTGAGGAAAGTCGACCTGTCAGATCATCTCACACAGGATCAGGTAGAGCACATTCAGGTCAGCTGGACCATAAATTAGTTTCTTGACTTGAGCCTATTTGTAACTCACACTATACTTTGTGACGAACACCAGTCCCTTTTCTCTCTGGAATTGTTTCACTCTGTTTGTATTGACTGGCAATGTGATGCCTCTGTTCATCACAAAGTGGTGGTTGACTCACCTGAATGAAATACATCTACTATTACTGCAGGCATGGCGTCTTAAATGAAGTATTTTAGATCTCAAATTGCTGATGTCACTGGGGTGGAGGGCACATTAATATAGCCTCTTACAAAAGGAGAAATCGTGCTGGGTCACTGATCAGTCATATTTCTTCACAGAAACACCACAGCTTAATTTTTACCTCCCATGGGCACACCCACACAAAGATTGCAAGAGAACGAAGCAAAATGCAGACGTTACAACAGTTAACAACCTAAAAAAAACCTTTGTTCCTTCAATGAAGTTCAGCATTTTCGCATTCAGTCATATAAAATCTGCAAACAGAAACATTCAGTGGCATCCCATCCAGAGCTGGATTTACAATAATACCTATTTACAATAGAAACCTGCTTTCTTATCTCCACAACACTACAGCCAGAATGGGAGGTGACTTCCTGAACAGAGTACAACTCCATGTTTCCTCTCTCCCAGCCTCCACTGTAAATGCCATGCTGCTCTTACAATAGGGAATGGAAAGGTTGCCTTATTGTTGAGAATAAAGTTTGGCAGAGAAGGAATCAACTTTCCTTCAAAGCATGTAACACTTGATGACAGAATTTCACCACGATAAATCGGTCCTGATCAATCAAACTTATCTAGATTACATTAGAAAATAGTAAATCGTGTGAAATAGCCATTACTGTGGTGATGTGTGTGTTATGCTCACCAGAATTTAAAATTGTAGATGATGAGCATATGTCATTACTGAGCAGAGAGATGATTTACTATTTGTTAGATACCAAAGCCGTTAGCTGTTATTATTAGCTTCACTGTAGCTCAAAGCAAATACTGTGTCTCACAGGAATCTTCAGTCTTGATAGACAGTGGGTGTACAGTGAACTATGAGAAGTACTGTTAGAGATCAGGGAGGCCTGTCTCTCTTCTACCACTGAGGAAATAATTAAGCAATAAACCCATCAGACAGCTGCAAGATTATTTTTGACCTTCCGTCTTTGTTATTGTGCTGCAGGCGACGGATGTGGAGCCTTTCCACTTCACATCTGGGATCACACTTAAACATCTGGTAGTGAGAAAACCCCAGACTCAGCACAGGCGCACATCCAGAGGAATGATCCTCTGTTCCTACTCCTACTTTTCCACCTAAATGTATCCTGTCATCTGGCTCATGCTGATCTTTCATCTTGTGTCACTAAAAGTGAAGCCACGGATACAGTAGCACCTGTGTGTACGTAAAGCAAAGATGCCATGATGTCAGGACAGTAACACGGGTCAGATGTTAAGAATCTGACTTCTGCCTGGGTTTCCTCCCTCTTCTGTCTGTGTTGTCCGGCCGGACTTCCTTTTAAAAAAAGACAGTCGTTTTTAAAGGAAACATTTGTTTCTGATCTAGTTGTGCTGATCCACATTGTTACATGGTTGTGCTCTCAGTGGTTTTACATATGTGGCACATGTGTGGCCATATGGAGTTTCTTCTCCATTTGTGTTTTTTTATGTAGATCTCGGGAACACCTCACAAGGCAATGACGTAGCCTGTTATTGTTATGTTACGGTTTCCTCAGCCTACCCATACTAATAGCAGATGTGAAAGTAGAGAGACCACTGAAGCAGGGGTCGCTGACGCTTTATTTGTTTGCCACAGCAGACCTCTCTTTGAGGAAGTACCGTAGATGTCGAGCTACACTTTTTCACGACTTTCACACCTTCCTCTCACTCTTGAAATACTATTTCTCTCCTTTCTTTTTTCACTCCCACATACACATAGATATCACCAATTGACAACAGTGGCTCTTACCGTCCTTTCATTCCTCTCCGAAACCTCTGGTCCCGCCGTGACATTCTGCCTCGTCAGTTCTCCGATAGACAACTGTCACTCAGAAACAATCCACCCAGGCGAGAAAGGAGCTTATTAGCTGCATGTGTTTGCGAGCGGATCATACATGTGCTCTGCTGTGAGCTGTAGCAGGCGTTGTCTCAGTAGTTTGTCTGCTCCGTCTCTCTCTCTTGCTCTCCATGCGTTCAGAGGCTTCCTGTGTATCTTAGTTCCCTCTGTGATGTGCAGAGAAGCCGTATGAGAAAAAACCGTGACCCACTGACACCAGCTGGCCAGTCTCCCTCTGCTGGCTGCAGGGAAACAGACCTATCCCATTAAAGAAGTCCTACCCCACCCTCCCCCTTCTGCTGCCTCCAGTATGTAGACCTCCGCAAGATACAGTTACACTCTTCTGCAGAGTTTACAAAGTCCACAGAGGGCTGCAGAGTTAAACTTACACTCTCTTAAATGTGAACTTAAATGAGTGTTAATATGAGGTAATGCGACCATGTGTTATTCTCAGAAGTGTTGTGAGAGTGTTAGCGAGTCCATGTGTTTTGAACCGAGCTCTGTTCCCATCAGCACAGGCATAATCTCTTTATGAATGCCCCAATTACTGCACTGTCCTGATCCTTCAGTAAAGCACTCTATTCATCACACACACAACAAACAAAGAGGGAGAACTCAGTTGAAGCACAAGGAAGGAGAGCAGCTCAGAATCAGAAGAAAAAAACCATTGATAGAGTATGAAGTTTAGATGCCCTCAGATTATCCATGTGACTGCAGCTCTGCTCCTCTAAGTCAGCACCATGCATTGGTTACTGGAGAAACATTTTTATTTCAGATGATATTTTCTATAATTAGTCCAGCCAGCCACCTTTTAGTGTCCAGGCTATAATTCATGGTGGTAGTACACCTTGTCAGCAAATGAATTTGTGTAATGCACTGTGCAGGTCTATAAACTGACAGACAGAAACAGGTGTGTGTGTGGTGCAGGGCTTGTATACTGTATATATATATGTGTGTGTGTGTGTATTTTGTTGTGTGACGGTCAGTTGTGTTTGATTTTGCAGTACATCTTCTTTGGTTTAGTTTGCCCTCTGTGGTGGCATCTCTGCTGCAGACTACATGCATGTTGTGCAGCAGTGTAGAGTAGCTTCAACCAAGTGTACTGGTGTGTATTTATATAGTTTCAGTATGAGTTAGCATGTGTGTCTGCTACTCTCTTTTTAGTCCGCCCAGGCCACACTTGGTTGTTTCCTTTTTTCTCTTTTCTGCCTGGTGGTTATTAGAACCACAAGAGGTGAACTCACTGAAAAACCAACATTTGCCTCTGAATGCGTAGCTTCCTCCTGTTGCATTGCAACATAATCCCTCCTGTGCTTCACATTGTATGCCTGCATAGTATATTGAGATTCAAAATAAGATTGCCTGAAACAGCTGTCATTGGTTGGTTCTTTATTTTAGAGAGCATTGTCAGAAAGTGTACAGTAGTGTACAGTTTTCTCCACATAAAAAACATAGATGTTAAAAACACATGTTGAACTACACGATAGAGACATGTGTGAGCTCAAATGCAAGATGAGCTTCAGTTACACTTTTTCGATCCTAATGATAACACAGACTACAGTGTGATTCAGCACACATTCAAGGACAATGTAGAAAACAAAGCACTTATATTAACCATTGTACTACATAACACACACAAAATAACGCAAATATGCAATATGATATTAATTCACTTGAATTCGTAAAATGAGGCTAAATTAAGAATTTAGCTTTTTCTGCCTTTTCTCAGCATAATTTAAAACGACTAGTAAACGTGAGCAGTTGCCCAACAGTGTTGAAGGAGGTAAATCCAAAAAAAAAGAAAAGAAATACACAGTAATCAACACTCAGATGTCACTTAAATTCATCATGTGTTTAGGTCATACTACCTCACATAATACTTTCTCAAATCAGTCAAATCAAAGCCACATCTGAATATCACAACAAATACATCATTCTTATAGTGAAAAAAATATGCATGTTAACCAGACATTAATACCAATCAGTGTTGTGTAGCTATAAAACTGTGCCTTGAGTGTTGGGTATGGAGTGGAAGATTTCAAAAGTGTTAACAGCTTAAGACCTTCAGCCTCCACATTTGTTGATTCTGCCAAGGCCAGAGCACAGTTAAAATGAACACAGACTGCTTTTCAGGGATATCAGATAATGGCCGCTCGAACCACAACCATGAAAAATTCCACAAAGTGTCCCTTTTGTTCACAGTTCCCCAAAATAGCAGCTGTCTGTTTGTCTCTGTACACACTGGTGGACAGATGAGCGTCCAAGAGTTTGCACTTTGGTGAAAAGCAAAAAAAAACAAGACAAAAAACTAACAGTAAATTAATGCAACAATCATTGCACTCTGTAGACCAAAAGGAAATCCAGTCTCACTGGATAAAAATGTGGCCTATGAGAAAAATAAACTTGTGTCAGCATGCAGACAGGTCTGAAGGAGCTGCCCTGAGGGAGTCCTTGGTCTTCGCACAGAGGATTCATGGTGATACTTGCACAGGAACACAAACGATGCTCAACACAACAACAATAAGGAAAGTATTATAGCACTGCTTGGTCATACAATCAATAGGACATTTTTTACTTCAGTGGTTCTCAGCTTGGTGGGCGGGATCACCAGGGAGTCACAAGGTGATTCAATGGGAGGAAATTACAGTTATAGCAAATGCTTCCCCACACAGACCGACTTGTGCTTCTTCGTATGATATGGAGTGTATTTTTAATTCTTTGACCTTCAGTGGTTTATCCAAAGAAGAACTTGACTTGAGTGTGCATTTCATCACTCTGCATAGCAGCCTGGAACACAGACATCACCATATCTTTAAGGGATCACAGCCCAAACAGGTCGAGAACCACTGCTCTTTTTGAAAGAGACCCTTGTATAAAAATCTAAGCAAAAAAAAAGGTAACACGGAATGTGATGAAGCTTTAGCTTGTATGGCATTTTAGACATTTACAATCTGGTATCATGCAGTAGCACCACTGTTGTTTTAATGAGGTCACTTCCTGTCCGTTGCTCTCTCACTTTCTCCTTCGGCCACAGTATTTACCCTGACAGCCAGCACCTAATTACCAGAGACAGAGAGAATTAGGCTTCTCTTGACACATACACACATACTGCATTACGTATGGATTGTATAAGCAAAAATCACACTGTAAAACATATTAAGCTAGTTGAAGATGAAAACATGTACGTAATCCAAAATAATGCTTTCATAAAAAGTAAACATAAGCTTAATTCACACAGCAAACGTTTAGTTGCATCTACACTAACAACCATTACATTCAGAATAGCTTCACAATAACACTGTCTCAGGTTTAATGGACAGTGTTTCATTTGCTAGATTTAGTTCCTGTATTTGTCACTGTGACATTGTGTTGCAATTCTAAAATATCCCAGTTCTGTGGAAACCACTTTTGTAAAATTCAGAAAAAATGGTGGCTTTTAAACAGGAAGCTTCCAAATATACAAGAATCATTTCTAAAATATATAGTAATTGTCTGTCTCAGAAGAAATAACCACAACATATAAACAAATGTAAAAACGTAATGTAAATGTAAAACAATACAATGAGTGATTTTTACCTCTGTAGCCTCCAGCCCCCAGTAAGGCCTGCATGGCTGCATATTTGGCTGCCTTCTGTGCCTTAGCTGTGAGGACAGGACAGAAAAGAGGAACATTATTCTGTACTTATGGGTAGAGATTAGAATGATCCCCAGTATTAGAGATTATGAAAGAAAACACAACCTATTCTTCAATAACAACATCCTTGTGGATTACATTTGTTTGATTGATCAGATAATTACCAGATGTATGAAGTAAAATTATTAAAAAGCCTCTAAACTAATGTTAAAGGTTGCTTTAAGAAACAAGGGGAAATGAGTGATTGTTTTCCTGTGGAGTCCATGGCACCAAGCTGTTTTTAGAGGCCTACCCAATATTAGTGTGTTGTTCTTAATAAGTGCTCTGTAAGTGTTTGTGTGATAAGAGACTGGAGCTAATTAGAGCATGCTTTAGCCAGAAGACACAGTGAACTGTCTTACATTTCTGCCCGGTTCCTGTGTAACCTAGAGAACACAACCGGAAAGAGAAATTCATAAACAACTGATAATCTTTGCAATGGTCCTGTTAATGCTGTTTTGTTTGTTTTTTTTTAATCTCAGAATAACATTAATGAGAACATGCCAGGGTAAACATTTAATCATGCAAGGCTGACACTCAGTCTAAAATCATTGAGTACCTGTTTCATAGCTGGTGCATTCTAGGTGTATTAATACTGTAAATGTATTTATCATTTCACATTTTACAGTAAATGTCAGGAAGACAGTAACAAGACTTTCTGTTTTACCTGGGTATCCTCCACTAGCTGCTCCACCATAGCCAGGACCAGTGCCCCCTGCTGGAACAATACATACATTACAGTCATTACATCGCAATGCCAGTTATCTGTGGTTTCAACTCTAAGAACATGAAATGGGAAACTATTAAACCCCAAGAAATCTGTTCTGTATTTTATCAGTGCAACACTTTAACTGACCTGGTAGGCCACCTGCTCGTACTCTTTGGCCTGTTCCTGCAGGACCTCCTGCTACACTGCCTGGACAGGTGGGTACAATCATTTAGAAACTGATCAAGTACTAAAAAATATGAGAAGATCCTAAACCTTTCAATTTTTGTTACATTAACAAAAATAGACAGATTGTGTAGTGCATGGTCCGCTGCACTAGAAGAAAGTCATCTAAATCATGTAGATCTTGTGCAGTTGTTAAATAACAATTTAATTGCTGTAATTTGATCATTGTATATAGATTTTTTGTACAGGTTTTAAGTTTTTAGTTATGATTTTCGTCATAACATTAAAACTCACCTGTGCCACCTCCAATGATACCTCCTGTTCCTACGCCAGGAAGCCCTCCTGCTCCACCACCTGATGAACATAGGCATGGTAGAAGTATTATCAAAATCTTAAATATTAATTATCTATATGCATCAAAAGAGAATTGTACCTGGTCCATAGCCAGTTCCACCCAATGATGTTCCATAGCCTGATTTATTGGGCTTCCTTGTTCCAAGTGTTTGGCCACCAGGTCCATATCCACCAGCGCCACCAGGTCTAAATCCCCCTGTGCCAGTCCCAGCACCTCCTGGGCCAAAGCCTCCAGTCCCAGCACCTCCTGGGCCAAAGCCTCCAGTCCCAGCACCTGCTGGACCAAAGCCTCCAGTTCCAGCACCTCCTGGACCAAAGCCTCCAGTCCCAGCACCTCCTGGACCAAAGCCTCCAGTTCCAGCACCTCCTGGACCAAAGCCTCCAGTTCCAGCACCTCCTGGACCAAAGCCTCCAGTTCCAGCACCCCCAGTTCCACCTGGACCATATCCTGCAGGACCATAACCTCCAGGTCCAGTTCCAACTCCACCAGGACCAGCTCCTGCACCTCCTCCTAACACTCCTCCTGGGAAACAGCACAAATATCCAAATATGTAAGAAAAACTACACTCAGTTGGCAGCTTATAGATACACCTAGTTAAGGCAACAGTCCTGACATAAGTCCTCCTCTATGAAGGTTGTTAAGTTGAGTTGACTTATGCAGAGAGGGGTTTTGTTATTTAGCCTAATCTCATTATAATTATAGTGAACAAAATCATAGAAAATCTGATGTTGTAATGAAATTTAAAAGCTGAATCAACACCCCTGAAACAGCTACAGCAAAACCTAAACATTGTAACCTTCATGAAGAGAAGATTTCCTGTAGAGCTGTGACATCACTTTAAGCTGGGTGTACTTTATAAGCTGCCTACTATTAATGATTTATTGAATGTCGGGCGGGTTTGTGTAGACTTGCACTGGTACAAGCAGCACAGTACAGGGGGGTAAATGAAGCAAAACATAAGATGTACACATTATGGTACTAATATAATACTAATAACAGGTGAGAATGTATCTGAAACACATCCTTGTTAAATAATGGTAACATAGAGATAAAGTAAAATAAATATTTACTTTCAAACAACCCTAATCCAAACCTCACCTGAGCCATACCCTCCTCCTCCATAACCTGGAAAACAATGAGAAAGGGTGCTTTATTCATTTATTTTTTTATTTGCACGGTTAAAAAAAATACACAAGAAAAAGAAGAAAATAATTTACAATGCAAGAAGAGGCGAAAACTCAAATAATGTTCCACTAATCATTGTGTCTCCATCATGACAATTACTATCTGATGTATCACTAACCTTATTGCTTCACTGTATGATCATTACTTACGGGATTTAGGCTTTCTTTTCCCTAATCCTTGGCCCCCTGGTCCAAATCCGCCCGTCCTTGCGCCAGCACCACCTGGTCCGAAGCCTCCCGTCCCTGTTCCAGCACCACCTGGTCCGAAGCCTCCCGTCCCTGTTCCAGCACCACCTGGTCCGAAGCCTCCAGTCCCTGTTCCAGCACCACCTGGTCCGAAGCCTCCTGTTCCAGCACCACCTGGTCCGAAGCCTCCCGTCCCTGTTCCAGCACCACCTGGTCCGAAGCCTCCTGTTCCAGCACCACCTGGTCCGAAGCCTCCCGTCCCTGTTCCAGCACCACCTGGTCCGAAGCCTCCTGCACCTGTTCCAGCACCACCTGGTCCGAAGCCTCCTGCACCTGTTCCAGCACCACCTGGTCCGAAGCCTCCTGTTCCAGCACCACCTGGTCCGAAGCCTCCTCTTCCTGTTCCAGCACCACCTGGTCCGAAGCCTCCTGTTCCTGCACCAGCACCACCTGGTCCAAAACCACCAGGCCCATATGCACCAGGTCCTGCACCTGTTCCAGTAGATGAAGACAGTGCACATAGAGCAGGGGTCGGCAATTAAGTTTGGCCCGGGGCCAAATATTTTAGGAGCCATTACATGACACTATCCAAACAGAGAAAGGCTGAGGGTGAAACCAGGACATTTAAAGAGGAATGGGCTGCAGACTTCTTACCTGGATTCATCAGTACAAAGCCACTGTGTTTTATCTGTAACCAAGTGACGTCAGACTGCAAAGAGTAACGCACATATCCCCAGATATCCAACGAATAGTCACTGCTGTGAGATGCCACTTTCTCTCGCTGATTTTGGTGTCAACGTTTTTCATAAATAGAAACTGAACTGACAAGTTCATCAAGGGCTTGATGATTTACTGGAGTAGTGTTATTTATTTCATAGCACACGCTGCTGTACATGTTGGCTGTTTCAGCACGAGGCGCTGTCCACCAACTTTTAATTCAAGGCGTTGAGCACCACATCGCAGCCTGATTGCTGCCTGATTGTGCCTGTTATTCACTCTCAGCATGGATAAAAGCATTATGGATAGCTAAGCACTGTTCAGGTGGGGACAGCTTCTCTATTTTTGACACTGCAGCTGTAATATAGCTATGGGACTATGTGAGTGTGATTATGTACAAAAAATAACAGTTCTCAAAATAATCTGGTATAATCAGATACTATTGGCTGCGGGCCAAGTCTGCGGCTGTCAAATGCTGACCACTGACATAAAGGTTTTGATCATTTTAATTTGGTTTGAAGTGCTGCACAAAAGACGTGTTTATATTTGTAATGATTAGCTAGATATATTTCATGTTACATGGAACTACACACTTATGGTAAAGGTGTTCACATTTTAAAAAAAAGAAGTTTCACACTGACCTCCACCCAGTGAGGACGACCCATAGCCTGTAAAAAGTAGTAAACCACGTCATAAACAATGTCATAAAACATAACACATTATTACATTTTTTTAAATGAATGTTTATAGACCTGATTTGGGTGGCTTTCTTGTCCCTAGTCCTTGACCTCCAGCAGTATAAACACCAGGAATGGCCCCTGCTCCACCAGGCTGATAGCTGCCTGGTCCTGTTCCAGTGCCACCTGGTCCAAAACCACCTGGCCTGGTTCCGACACCACCTAGTCCTGTCCCGACACCGCCTGGCCCATATCCACCAGGTCCAAAACTACTTGTGCCAGGGCCGCCAGGCCCAACACCACCTGGTCCAAAACCTCCTGGAACACGTCCAATTCCCCCTGGTCCAGTCCCAAAGCCACCAGATCCAATGCCTCCTGCTCCATAACCTGAATACAAATATTGGTTCAATATCAGTTCTGTGTACCAATGCTTGTATCTGTATGCTTACTTTGAACACCTCTCAGCTCTTATCATACTTTTTTGTGGTTTGCCTGTGCCAGTACCCAGTCCTGATCCAGTGCCATATCTCGAACCTGCACAGCAGAACATATGAAATATTTAAATCACATGTCATTTTAATCAGTTGTAGTATTTTTCCATAAAACTAAGCTTAATTCATTGGACTTAATTTGTTGTAAACAGGTCAACTTACCACCAGGTCCCACACCAAGTCCACCAGCGACTCCACCAGGGCCTACTCCTCCTCCCACACCACCTGTTCCTCCAACTCCAAGTGTTCCAGCACCCCCTGGACCACCACCAAAACCTGGGACGATTGGGCCAGTCCCGTAACCCCCAGCTCCTGCACCAAAAGCCCCAGGACCAGTACCATAGCCACCAGGACGTACTCCATAGCTGCCGGGTCCAACTCCAGCCTGGCCTCCTGCTCCAAGGCCTCCATATGCTGGTAGAATGAAAAAAGACACTGAATGTATCATGTATCTTCTAAAATTGCTGGCCGCCAGTTCAGTCCTCATTAAGGATGTGCCTGTGTAATTGGCAATCTATTGAACCTTTGCCTGGTTTTCCTGTTCCCTGTCCTACACCAGCACCAATTGGGTAACGTATACCTGCACCAGGTAAAACTCCAGCTCCACCTGCACCATAGCCTACGAAGGATAATGGGTGTAATGTAAATGTAGATCTGTCATTTATATATAGACAGATCTACAGAGATATGCAGAATATTTTGAAAGAATACACTAATTTCAGATACTCACTTTTTCCAGGTTTAAAGCCTGTTCCTACTCCACCAGGCCCACCAGCCCCAGGTACCAAGCCTGCTCCAACTCCTCCAGGACCTGCTCCAACTCCTCCAGGACCTGCTCCGACTCCTCCGGGACCGGCTCCAACTCGTCCGGGACCTCCTCCAACACCTCCAGGGCCTCCTCCAATTCCTCCGGGACCTCCTCCGACTCCTCCGGGGCCCCCTCCAACTCCTCCGGGACCCCCTCCAACTCCTCCAGTACCTCCTCCAACTCCTCCGGGGCCTCCTCCAACTCCTCCAGGGCCTCCTCCAACTCCTCCAGGGCCTCCTCCAACTCCCCCAGAACCTCCTCCAACACCTCCAGGGCCTCCTCCAACTCCACCAGGTCCACCACCTATGCCTCCTGCCACAGTCCCATCAGGTCCATATGCTACAATTAAGAAATAGGCAAATCATAAGAGGACTAGTGTTTTTTGTGCATTACAGTTAATTGTGATACACAGTTGCTGATAATGAATGATAGTAGATGTAAGACAGTTGTAATAGTGTACATTCAGATTGCAAAAATGGCACCTTTGGGCGGTTTTGGTGTTCCTCCTACTCTACCAATAGCACCTCCTGGTCCAACTCCAGTTCCAGTTGCAGGGCTGTCTCCTCTTCCTGCACTTGTTACACCACCTAAAACTCCTTCTGCTCCTCCTGCAGTGGTTGGACTGCCTCCTACCCCTCCCTGACCTCTTGAACCCCCTCTCTCACCATCAGGACCTCCTTCTCCATCTCCTTCACCTGGTGTGTCACCTCTGGGGACACCTACACACAACCGAGAACAATGTCAGTAATGGTATTCCTAACTACACTTAGAAGAACCCCGGTAAGTACGGTCTTATTTCATTTTGATTTGCAAATATTTTGAGAACTGAGGCACCTTTCTCTCCACATCTTAATGGCAGAATCACTTCAAAAACTGAGTGGTATGACAGTGATGCAAGTTTTGACAAATGAGTGTTAACACGAGGGAAAGGCAACATTAAATTTCTGTTCTGAATATATAAAAGATTTTCCAAGGTGGTTATTTCGCTAATTATTGTCACTCATTGGATGTTGTACATCATGTATTTATGTTCTCCTCTTTTTAAACTGTTGTTAATGACACTACAGTTGTTAAGGTGACTTTATTTTATTCACCTGGGGGTTTAAGAGGTTTGGCTCCAGGTAGACTTGAGAGATCACCACCAGAACCTGAAAAAAATATTCAATAGAGTTTTCACAAAATCAAGCTAAATATGCCATTAGATTTCTGCAGAGAGGATTCTGAAACTTGCATATCTCACAAGCACAACACTTCACTGTAAACTCAGTGAGCACGTTATGATGAACACTTGTACTTCTATTCATGCTGTTATCCAACCTGCTAATCATGCAGCAGCACAGTACAGTGCATAAAGTCATGCAGATGCAGGTCAGGAGCTTCAGTCAGTGTTCACATCAGACATCAGAATAGAGGAAAATTCAATCTCACTGATTTTGATCATGGTCCTAAACTACATTTGTTTTAGAGAGACAGAAACTAAACTGGGATATGACAGTGACAGTGATCTCCAGCTGGCTCGACAGGAAGTGGAGGGATCACAAACATCTCATTCACATAACATAACAACTTACCAGCTCCTGTCCCAGCTGTTTGAACCAAGAGTAGAACAACAGGTAAGAAGAGTGCTAAAAACAAGTTTTATGCTTAACTGAATAGTGTGGGGGTTTACATACCACTTGGTGTCACAGCACTGCCGCCAACTGTAATAACAGAAATACACGTGATGTTGGGTGGCTATCTACAGAAGCTGTTTGCTGGATGAATACTCAATTTGTTCAAAGCCAGTTTAAGTCAGTTTAAGTCATTAGCTGGTGTGTGATGCCATGCTGTGTGCTGTTGTGATAGGAAATGTGAGAAAAACACTCACTCTCAGGCACAGGTAAACCGGTGACAGCTGTGAAAGCGTGGTGAAATGTTGTGAATACAGGATATGCCACTCTATCCTATAATGCAGGTTTTATATTGAAAATATGCCCATGCTTTTGCAGAATCCTTAAATCTTTATTATAAACTCTATCAACCTTCTTTGGCTTAGGATACTTCATGTGAACTTACCAGGAACACCTCCTGTGGAACCTGTAGGATATGAGAATAATATTAGTCTTCTTATTCCCAATACAAAGGAAACAACTAAATTTTATGATTTTGAAATGTTAGTTGCATGACTTAGTATCGCTCTTAGTATCGATATATGCAGTCTGTATTAGAACATTTATGGGGTTTTTATATATAAACCTTTTGCCATTCAGATTTCAACACAGATCTGAGCTGAGTTGAACCTCAAGGATGATATCAACATATAGTTCAAACGACAGGTATAATAAGATCCAATTCAAATGTTCCATATTTCTTTTGATAATTAATTTAATATGACCACATTACAATGCAAAATGGGGTTAGGGTGTAGATCAGCAAAACTTTGAGAAAAGCTGAGAGAAGGAATGTCTAACAGTGATCCAAAACTGCAAACTATCGGTGGCAGCCCGTAAGTAATAATTGAAAACATGAGGGACTTTATAAATGGCCCCGTGGTGGTGCTCTCCACACCAAAATCTAGGAAAGCTGCTCCTTTACTTTCCACCAGATTTATATGAAATGTTTCAGAGAGGGATAAACGCTGTGATACAGGCACAGGTGAACTGTGACAAAAATAAACCAATAGACAGCACTCACAGACAAACATGGCTACGAGGCCTATGAAACAAAAGATGAAACCACTGACCTGGAACTTCAGTCCCATTGAGTCCTGTTTGAAAA
Organism: Selene dorsalis; assembly: GCA_900303245.1. NCBI lineage: Eukaryota > Metazoa > Chordata > Actinopteri > Carangiformes > Carangidae > Selene > Selene dorsalis. The sequence continues at coordinate 34,382 of OMNW01035829.1, forward strand.
AGACAGTTTAAAAAAACATGAAATTTAAAAGGCAACAGAACTTCCTTAACACATTTATTTCCAAAACACTGTAGACAAACACTCTGCAAACACTGCAAAAATTAAACTAAATACCTGGTTTTGCTCCAATGATGGGGATTCCTGTTCCACTCAGTCCATCACCACCTGTTCCCACAGGTCTGCCACCTACACCTCCTGTTGTAAAATTGATGAAATAGCCTTCTCACACATGTATACTTTTTTAAAGAAAGAAATACAGAACATATAAAGTCAAACATTATTCAGGGAATATTTCTATGTACTGGCATTATGTGCCTTCATTCTGTCAGGTGCTCACAGTGGAAACCATTAGATTACTTTTATTAATTTTATTTGTCATTTATGCACATGTGCAATATTTTAGAGTGAGTAAAGACATTAAACTACCCTGAACCCTATTCTGATGGATCTACCAAACACTACACACCTTCTACTCCAGAACTCCCAGACCCCTCAATCACACTGCCAGCACCACCATCACCTGCAATAAGGGCAGAATGTTTCAATGATTGAGATCTGAATATATCTCACCTCTTGCTCAGTGCTTTTTCCAACCTTCCTGAGCACATTTTATAGTTAAACTAATGGAAAATCTAAATGTATTGTGTTGATATGTAACTAATGTGTGTCACTGTCGCCAACTGCTTTGTGTTAACACTGCACAGATACCTTCAGATGTTGGCAGGGGTGTTCCTCCTGGGCCTCCAAATCCTCCTCCTGATCCAGACAACAGATTGTCGCATCATCATCAGATGGATTATTGATCATAACCAAAATATGCATTCTTAATCCTAGAAACAGAAGCTTACGTCCGGGTCCAGCTGTTGGTCCTACACTGCTGCGTGTGTCATTCACTGAAACACCAGTTCCTGCTCTTGCTCCTGTCCCTGCTCCTCCAGTGCCAGTACCTGCTCCTGCCCCCGGGGCAACTCCACCAGGCTGCCCTAAAGAGAAAAATCATAAAAGGTGCTTATGAACAGCTCTCTTCATTTGTCCAATATA